>JBBPMG010000117.1:0-51920 GCA_038090195.1 Boletellus deceptivus
AGATCCTGACGGTCGTGACCCCTCCCTCCCTCCCCGACGCGCCTCCGTGCCCTCAGTGCCACCGGCTTCAACTCCGCTCTTCTCGTCTGCAGCAACAATTCTGCCTCCGCCGTGTCCTCCCACTGGTGGGTTCAGATTGTCTGAGGGTGGAGACACCGGCCTTTGTCTCAGTCTCGCCTGCTTGCCCTCAGTGCTACTGGCTTCAACTTTGCTCTTCTCGTCTGCAGTGACAATCTTGCCTCCGCCTCGTCCCACTTGTGAGTTCAGATTGTCTGAGGGCGGAGACGGCGGCCTTTGTTTCAGTCTCTCCTGCTTGCCCTCAGTGCTACCGGCTTCAACTCTGCTCTTCTCATCTGCAGCGACAATCATGCCTCTGCCTTGTCCCACTTGTAGGTTCAGATTGTCTGAGGGCGGAGACACCGGCCTTCGTCTCAGTCTCTCCTGCTTTCCCTCAGTACTACCAGCTTCGACTTTGCCCTTCTCTTCTACTGGAAGGGGCAACGACCCATTCAACAGAGGATCGGCCTGACTTGACCGCGGTGTTACCAGGTCTTTCAGGGGCCGTGACGCTGGGGAACGGTCCAAGAGTTGCTGGACAGTGGAGATTATCATCTCCACAGTGGGCCGCTCCTGTACTTGAGACCAGCATTGTTCAATCAAACCCCAGTGTGAATCCTTCAACATACTGCACTCTGGCCGACCTGGCTTCTGGCCTTGCAACAGGTGCAACACAATGATTGCATCAAATGGCAATTCAGACCATGGCTGTTTACCAGACAACACCTGCAATACAGTCAGAACAGTGTCATTGTTAATGCCCAACATACTCGCCTGGAGAGCAATGCATCCAAAGGAGTATACATCACTCTTTGTTGTTGCCCTCTCAGGCATATTGTCTGGATTGATCTGCTCAGGCGCGACCCAGCGCAACGCTCCTGGACGCCTTGTGGACCATTGCAGGTAGGTCAATGCTTCTGGAATATTCCCTATCAAGGATGAATATCCAAAATCGGTCAGGCGGGCATAGCAATTTTCATCAAGCAGGACATTATTCTGTCATTTGGTCATATCAAAACCCCCCCAAGGATTTTATTCTCGCTTACACAATTCAGGTCGCCATGAACGACCTGGAGAGAATGCACTGTAATTGGTCTTCACTGTTATCTGTCAACAACAGTGAGTGGCTGGACCCACAGTAGTGTAACCCATCAGCAATGTTCAGCAGCTATTACGCAGGTTCATGAGCATGGAACCAAGTGACGCATTATCAGACTTACCAATTGAAGCCGGTGACCAACATCAAGACTGCGATCATACGTTTTTATGAAAGAATGAAGAGACCCATTGGGCATCCACAACGACACCAGCGACATTACACCACACATTCCAAACCCGTACGCAATGCCAAGAAATGGAACCACATTTGGGTGATCGAGTCGCCTCCAAATTCCAAGTTCTCGACGGAGCATCTACGTCAGGGAATCATGTATGTCAACTCGGTGAACTCGTTTAGCTTGATTTACCTTGTGAGATCCACTGAACCCATCCCCATCTAATTCGAGCTTGAATCGAAATGCCTTCACTGCGACCTGGGGACGAGGTAAACTGAATGTAACTGAAGCTACGCACGAACCTCCAAGTTCGAGACACCGCGGTATTGACATCGGTAAACATCACCAAAACCACCTCCTGCATGATATTGATTGGTATTCCTGATGATATAGGATGTGAGGTCTAGTAAAGGAGGTTCATTGGCACTGATGGATGTGTGTTCGAACAAATGGGGTATTGGTGGGGTGTCCCCGTCGGGGCGCAGTGGTAGGTGGGTCTGGGGGTGTGGAGAGTGATTACCACGAGGACCTCGAGAGATTGGGTAATTAGTTACCCAACCAGCGGGTGGGGTGACCTCTTTGCTCTTAATGTGTTGTTTATCCCTGTCGTCGACAATCACCGCAGAGGCGACACCGTGCGTGGCACGCGCAACTCGCGCGGTGATCAGGTGATTCTCACTATCAACATGAGACAACACTGCCCCATTGGCGACCACCTTGTTGCTGCAAGTGCCGTCAGTAGGCCAGAGTTCATCCATGGCAAACGCCTACATATGATTGTCTGGACGACAGATTGTAATGTTCCTACTCTCGAAATACAGCCTAAGTCGAAACCAAAGCCAATCGTTTGTTCCAAGTCCCCCAACGAGGAATGCCGCCTGAAGAGGAGATAAATCTGATGTGTCACGCCGGATACATGATAGCACCCACAGTGATCGGCATCGATGCAGATTTCAGTTGTTTCTCGAACGCGTCGATAATGGCGTCGTAAGAAGCGTTGAACAGGCCCGTCGCCTCTTCACTGGAAACCCCGGAACCAGACCATTAGTATGGCTGACACCGGCGTCGGTCGGACGGAACCCTACCCCGTTAACATCAGCCTGCCGAACTTGATGTTGTACTTGGCATTGTTATAGCGACGACCGGCCACCCTGAGGAACTCTGGTTGCTTATCACTCTTGATGATAAGCTTCGTCGACTGGTCGAACTCGCGTGCAAATTCTTCTATCTCTTCTTTGCTAGAGTGCTCCCAGCCTGCTAACTTTTCTATTTGAAGGATTTGTTTGGTTATTCACCAATGAGGTATCGGAGGAAGGAGCCACCGACTTTTCAACAGATCAAGAGCCCGGTAAGTGACAAAGGCTGAACCCTGCAGCCGACCTAGGGGAAAATAAACAAGAGTTCTGCGATCGACAACAGCTACGTACATTCAGCTGGAGCGATCTCCTTGCAGGAAATCGGATTGACCGTCATAGAATACATGCTCAGGTTGACTGTCCCACCACCTGCGTCGATGATCACAACCCCACGGGGAGCCTCCCCGACCGTCCTTACATCGAGAAGTGTCGGAACGTAGAAATGAAGGCTGGCTTCACCCTCCGTCAGCAGATGGATCCGAGCTTGTCCCTGAGGAGTATCGGGGACGAGGCCTGCGCGTCCGATGGCCTGGCGGTATTGCTGTTGTTGAAACCCTTCCCAGCCATTTGGATGGGTAAAAATGTACTCGATGGAATCCTCGACGCCTGACCAAGTAAACGCAAGGTGATGCTCCTTGATATACGTCTTGGCGCACTCGAAGAGATACTTGGTGAAATCGGTGAGAATATCGAGGGCAGATTTCCCAGGCGGGAGCGGAGGTAACTTTTTCAGATCAAGAGAAGAGGCCATATGCTCCGGCCGGAAGTGAAGCTTCCACCTAGAATTCTCGAATTAGATTTCCACTAGGACTGGTACGCCAAAGCGGTGACGACTAGCCATTTAGCCATTATCCATCCTTTCGCCTGCGCGATCTCATTCGTGCTCTCGGAAACTGCGTTTGCGCCAGCTTCCTTGAAGTTACCGTCCTGGTCGTAGTACAAGAGAGATGGGACCTTGGCGTCACCACGGACTTGTTCTTGCCCGGGAAATCTATGATTGATGAGAATACAATCACAATAAAGAAACGGCGCATTTGCCTCGTAACACCGATAATCTCAGGAACTCGTCCTGGCTCGAGGATGCAGTACGAGATCCCGGTGAACGTCGTACCAATGTCGAACGCCACCGCAAGCTTGGTAGCAGAGCCGGTGTATGGCTTAAGCTCATACATGACTGATTGTTTATAGCGAAAAGTGGTCAGTCGAGAGTCGAGAGGCAGATCGCCATAAAAACACGGCAGAGTATGAGAAGTCTCTCCGAGGGACCGGAGAGTGAAAAAGAAGGGTCCTGCTGCCTATGCGGAAGCCTCGTGGTGACAAAACCCTCAAGATCTCACACTCAGTCGTTCTGTGCATCACTAGACCACTCACCACTGCACCATTTCAGATTGGTACCTTGAACAGGATATCCCCCTTCTCAAATGAATCAAATACCCTTTGCTTGAGATGATTGAAATATCGCTTATAGTGGCACGGCCGTAGAGGCGTGCCGAAGAGTGTGGGCCCGTAGCCAGGGTATCGACCAAAATAGGGCCACGAGGTGGAATGATTAAACCTACTTACAATGCGTGAGAACTTAATTCACCTGCCAAAACTCGAGATACAACCGTCTTCTAGTCTGCAATCCGAATCATATCCGCACCATTCAGCCACATCCATGCCGTCGCGGACAGAATTGTGGCCCACAGCACACGAGCTGGGCGGCTTGCTTGATCAACTTGGGGTACGAACTTACAAAAAGGGAAAGGATACTGAAAACCCTGAACCCGCACTTCCACGGATGTCAAGGGTTATTCTCAGTTCTGCGTGTATTGAACGTGTTGCATTCGGATCTCCCTGAGCTCTCAACGGCTTCCTGAGGGTGAGGGGGATGTACGATGACTGCGCGGCAGGAGAATGCGTGCTGTATCAAAGCACCACGACGTAAGCACTGATCATAACCGCCGCCACCCAAGTGTATCCTCCCTGTTGCGGGCAGGATCTCTCCCGGTCCACCGTTAGTCCCATCATCACCGCTGACTGCCACCATGGAGCCAGACCGCATGTCACTTCTGCTGAATAGCACGTTTACCGTAGGCCGTGGAGGAAGGCTTCCCATACATTATATCCGCCCACCCGTCCGTTTGTCCCACCACCCCAGCCCGTTCATGCATTCGCTGCGCCCACCTGTCCACTTGCCCCACCTTGACCCATCCGCACCCCTACCCGTTCGCGCACTCATCTATTCGTGCACCCACCCGTTCACACACTGCTCATCCTACCACCCCAGCCCGTTTGTGCGCGTTCGCCGCACCCGCCCGTCCACTCGCCCCACCGCCCCAGCGGCGCCCACCCTGTCTAAGCACCCGCCCGTTCGCACCCTACGGCTCGCGCTACTGTCCGGTACCTTGGCCTGTCCGTGCGTACACTAATACTCACAATGCCCAGCTGCTCCTCGTTGCGAGTGGCACGTGGACGCACTCAGACCGTCCAGTCTATGCATGTCCGTGTGCACGTTTACTCGCCTGTTCGCCCACCTACCATGCGAGTACTCCACCCGTCAGTCCCGCACACCGACCCGTAGCCCAGATAGGTACGAGTGTGGGTACAGCGCTCGGTATACCCGTGGAGCGAAGGAGGCGGGATAGAATTTGGCGTCCTTTGAAAACGACACATGGGGCACGTGAGAGGCGCTCAGGAGGCCGAGGGCCCGCGAGGCTGAAAGATTTGGAGTCGGGATCCTCTCGAGGGGGGGTGGTGTATTACGTCTGCCTATCAGCTTTCCCACCAGGAGGTGGCCCCAATGTATGCACACCAAGTTATTACATCGCCCCCTCAACACAATCCTCGTTTCTACAATGCCACCAACAGCAGCAGACCTCCATAATCTGAATTCGCTTGCTGGCGCGCTTTGGGGCAATCCACAGGCGACATTGAGACGCGATGACCGTACAAGACTCGAGTATATCGACTTGTCGGGATATGTCAGGGCATTCAGCGTCCTCCTTGGAGGGTCGCTTCCAGAGAACGAAAAGATACTCGTGAGGGAGGAATACTGCATCGCACTACAAGCGATTGAGAAAGAGTGTTACTACCGACGTGGGGCCTACGTTACAGGCCAACCTGGTATCGGTGAGTCCGGTACAGTGTACTACGCCTCTTGATTTGAATTCGTATGCTGTTATCAGGATAATCACTTTTCCTTGTCCACCTACTGGTCAAACTTCTTGGGAAGAGACAGACTGTCGCGTGGCAGTTAGGGGACTGCTATGTGATGCTCGGAGAGACGGCATCTTTTTACGATCAGCTCAACAGAGCCCCACTGTTTGAGTCTCCCACCCCCATCTTGGCGCTCTTGGACTCCAACGCCACCGTTTTACGTCCCCTAGAAATATTTTATGCTGTCCAGGGCCGTGTCAAAGTTATCCAGGCAACCTCACCCCAGCGATATCGGTTCAAGGGATGGAGCAAGCGTGCTGGGGCAAAATGTTATGTGATGGATATCTGGTCTGTGACGGAGATTGCAGATCTCGCGTAAGTGACACCCAGCCCTTATATTCAAGCTAACGAAACGACTAGTCGGCTGCTGGTTCTCGATGTTGGACGCATGACCGACCTTGCGAAGAAGTGGGGTGGTGCTCCCTGAAACCTCTTAGAGTACTACGGGTACCCAACTAAGGGGATCGACTACGAGCGTGCAGATGAAGAGATCAAGCGGTCGTATGAAGACGAGATCGAGTCATATGTGACCAACAGTGCGACGATGCTGCGTGGGGTTCAAGTGAACGCCTATCCCGATGATGCTCCTTCACGGTTCTACTTCTGTCGACCTAAAATAGTTCCCCAGTTTGGTGTCTGGCGCAGGTCCTCTTGTGCTGTAGTGCCGACACCAACCCTTTGCGCTGTCCTAGCAGAGGCACTTCGAAGTCGGGACAGTCACAATTAATTAGTCCTACTTGATAACGTGCTTAGCATTCTTGAAGCTCCACTTGCGACACTTTTATCAAGTAACGGGCCACTTAATTTAAGTGGATCCAACTACTTGATGGCTACTTATTCGGCCGCTTATCTACTTATTTGTTTTACTTATGTGTCTTACTGAACTTTGTTGCTTTTGCTCAGGTCATCAAGACATAGATAAAGCGAAAATAAGTATTTCATCAAGTAGAGTTAATGTACAGAATTGTTGTACTACTGGTACAGGTAAGCCTCGGCACCCGCTCGCTCGCTCGGGCTGTGGCATGGCGGGGACGTCGTCGGCGGTCCGCCGAGACGGCGGGTGCACGTGTGGCAGGTGCGCACGGCATTGGCGGGTGGCAGCGGGTGCGGGGTGTGCATGTGCACAGATCTGCAAGGCGGCGGGCTCGCACGGAGGTGGCAGCGGGTGCGGGGTACGGGGTGCGTCGGGGTGCGGGGTGCGTGGGTCCGCGGATCTGCGTGAGCGCGCGGTGGGTGCGCACGGAGGCGGCAAGGGGCAGCGGGCGCGGGGCGCGTGTGTGAGCAGCATCTGCGAGGCAGCAGGTGCACGGGTACGCACGGAGGCGGCAGGCGGTAGCGGGTGCGGGGTGCGTGTACGCGCGGATCTGCGAGGCAGCGGGTGAGCTGCGTGAGCGCGATGGGTGCGCACGGAGGCGGCAGGTGGCAGCGGACGCAGGGCGCGTGGGTGAGCCGGATCTGGGAGGCAGCAGGTGCACAGGACAGCAGGTGTGGGGTGCGCATGCGGGAGGCGACGATGCAGGGGGAGGACGGGGGCGAAAGAGTGCAAGGCGGTCTTGTCCGCAGACGTCGCCATGCCAGGCGAACGGGTGGGATGCATGGCAGGGGCAGGGGGTCAGTCAATGGGCGGAAACAGGTTAGACAGTGAGACGCGAAGACCCATCTCGACGTCCACCGTCGTCGATCAACAACACGCAAAAAGAAAAGGGTAAAGAAAAACTGACCCGCTGCTGCTGCTTCGAGTGGCGGGAGCATCGCACGCAATCTCATCAATAACGAGGTGAGCAGTAGAGGTGGAGAATGAGGCGAGTGCGCCAGCAGAAAATATCGTAATAATTTGGACTACAGTCTCATGGCCATGAGATGTGACCTTTCCAAGAACCAAACACACAACATCTGCTTGTCATTGTACTGTCACCGATTGATGGAACCATTTCACGAGGTCTACATCCCTTGATGGCATACTGTATCCTCCAAGCCCTATCATACCATGCTCTGCGCCCCTTTAAAGTGCTTCAGTTCATCAGAGTATCACCAAGCACACCTTTGTTGATATGAGTCCGGGGCGTGAGCCGACAAGGGAACGCATAAGGATGGCTGAAGTTGCATTAGGAAAAAAAGGGCAGAAACAAGGGTCAAGAATAGTCGAATACATACTCGGTGGCTCCATTTGTGAATGTCGCTTCAAACATGACATCGTTCCCCTCTGCGTCTTTCGCAAGATTAAAGTTAAGCGTTGCTAGCATTGTCGCCATAGCGCTCCAGAGGGATGCATCTGCAGCGTGTCTGCCTGGAAATGACCAAATACGTTTCATACGCCGTTCTACTCAACGGGAGCCACCTTACCTGGACATTTTCGCCTCCAAAATCCGAAGGCAAACTCGCTGGGATCGTCGTCTGTCAGCCTCCCTTCAGCATTCAAGAACCTTTCAGGCAAAAATGTCTCTGCATCCGGATAGCGAGCTGCATCGCGGGATATCGCCCTATGTAGCATGATGTCAAACGACCCTTTTTTCTCAAGCCAGGCCATGAACAATATACCAAGCATTTACAATGATAGTTGCCCCTAATGAAACCTCAGTCGTACGGACAAACAACACACCTATATAACCCATACCTTTCGGTATGTAATATCCCTGGTAGATGTCACTACACGTTACCGCATGCGGCGCAACTTTTCATGATCATCAGAATAGTTCAAACAAGGAGATCAGCACCGCGACCACTCACTCAGCGGTGTAACCGGTCGCCATCTCAATGTCTCTCGCACGATCGCATCAACGTATGGCAAGCAGGGTCTGTCGTCAAAGTTTGGCAGCCTGCCAGTTCCAACGACAGCGTCAATCTCCAATTGAGCACGTTTCCAAACGTGCGGGTTCTCGACCATTGCAAGAGTAAACGTCATCAATGCGGAGGTTGCCTGTACATATGCCCTGTGATTAGCGCGGCTACCAAAGACGGATCCGGTACAAACCGTTTCTGCAGAGCCTGTGAAGGTAATGTAGTAAGACCCAGTCCCCACTTCTCCTTTCCTGTAAGATCTCACCAAGGACAGCAGACACAGCAGCATGTTTGAGAGCAGTCTCGTATTCAGAGCGATACGGACCACTGAATTGGTCCAATCGAGTAATGTGCTCTGGCACCATCGCAGCGTTCACGTGCTCTTGAGATTCCTATAGCAGCAGTCACCATCCCTGATCACGACCCTCGCTTTCATGTTCACTAAACCTTACCATGCGCTTCTGGACGTGTTTGTACGGCGTCTCGACCAACTTACTCTTCCATGCACGCGCGTTGATTGTCTCACGGCTAATCCACGACCCTGGAAGCCAACCAGGTATATGAAGCACTTTACCGAACGATCTGAGTGATTTTGTCCTCTTGATGTAACCTCAGACACTCACAGAAGGGGAAAACTTTGAGAAGAAATATTCTTCCTGGTCCCATTCCTGGCAGAGCTGCATGAAGGTAGTTATGGGCAACCGATACCATTGGGTCGTTCCGGGGAATGGGCTCATAGTCGTACACTGCCGACATGCTAACTGCGGCCGAAAACCTGGATGAACACAAGTTATCGAAGAACCCGTCCCGTTTACATCAACCGTTGATGTGCTTACGTCTGAAAATGACTTGGATATTCGTTAGGATCATCGATCATGTTGCGAATAAGCTCCCTCGCTCTCCGAAGTTGCGTCGGACGAAAGGTGAGGGCGGCGTTGGCGTGGTATGTCTCGTGGAATATTCGCCTGCACAACCTCCAATGTTCGCCGTACGGCAAAATGGCAAAATTGCAATCATGTCCATAGCTCGGAGGACATAAGTTGCAGGTAGTCCACGTTGAGAAAGACTCACGGAGCAGCTGTTACAATAGAAGGACGGTCAGAATACATCCGAGATCGTTTCTCCAGTAGCTCCGTGGCGACGGAAGTTGAGTTCAAGACGATGATGTCGGTATCCAAAGCTCGAATATATATGATATCACCTGGTAGGAACACTCAAGCCGCATGCTCGCATTTTGCACCGGGCCACTCACCATACTTTGCCCGCCACTTGGTGAAGCTCAGCCATGGCAATCTAGCGTTAATGGAGAGCACACTCCCTATGAATGGGACTGGGATAGGACCAGGTGGAAGGGGATGGCCCCGTCTCTCGATGCGGAACTTGAACCACCAGACAATGTCGACGAGCACCAATGCAAGCGATGCGAGCGCGATCGAGAGGGCTGTCGAAGTGTACCACCCCATCCCTTCTCACGAAAGTGAAACGAGGGGATTTCCAGGAGCAGACACAAGCATATGAACCTGAGGAGATAAAGCATGCTCGTGATGAAGATCCGAGAGACTAACCGCCATAATCGCCAGGCTGTGGCACAGGACTCCCACACCCACACTACTCGTTGGAGGTGAACTGAGACAATGTCTTACTTTCGCTCATAAGACATTGTCTCACCAAGCCTAAGTAGGCCGTGTGATTCGACACTGCAGTTCTGGTTAGGCGTTCCGACGGTTATTTATCCAAGTAGTAGAGAGCGGCAGACAGACTTTATCATGAAAGCGAATAAGCGGCTCAGGTGTGGTACCATACTATGGAATATCACCTTTTAGTCTTGTGCAATAATGAACAATGGAGGAGAACGACCCGCAAGCTCGTCAGGTAGAGGCGGGGCCGGGAGTAATCACCTTATCCAAGCGCCTTGATGCGTGATTTACTGTAATCTTAGTAACTGTTTGATGCAAAATCACTAAGATCCTAGTAACACCTTACGATGCATGAATCCCGTTATAAGCATTTGCCGTGTATCACTGATGCATAAATGTCCGTCCCATGTGATGCATGAATGCTGCATGTCTCATTCTAAGCGCTGAATACCGGTCTTTGTGATGCACCATCCTGTGCTCACCTTGTCGAGCCATCGTGTCCGAGTGTGATGCATAAGTCTCCTGGTTCGTCTGCATCGGGACAGTCCGTCATCGCGTGATGCATAAATCCTTCTGCTTATCCCATGCTGAGCCGCTGAGTGTTCTCCAGGCCTCTGTGATGTATCATCTTGTGCTCACCTTGTCAAGCCGTTGTGTCAGAGCGTGATGCATAAGTCTCCCACCTCGTCTGCATGGCAGTCTTGTCGTCGTGTGACATATGAATTCTCCTGCATATCCCATCCTGAGCGTTGTCCAGCTCAATGGGATGTATCATCTTGTGCTCACCTCATTGAGCCGTCCTACCCGAGCGTGATGTATCATCTTCCTGCTCGTCCCAGTCGTCCGTGCCGCGATAGTCCCATGATCGCCATGTGATGCATGGCTTATCCCATCTTAAGTTGTCCTGTCCGAGTCCGTACTGCCAGTGTCATGCGATGCATTATGAACCACGTTCAAATTCGGATCGATGCGCAATCGTCTCGTTCCAAGTTATACATAAGACATGGCCGGGAGACAGCACTGCAACTGCTAGAATCGGCGAGCGGCGAGTGAAGAGCGCGGCTATGCACGCTGCGGCGAGGCCGGAGGACGGTTGCAAGGTGTGGTAGCCGTCCTCGTACGTGGGATCGCTGTAGATGCACCGACGCTGTGTTTCGCCCCAGCTGATGCACCACGCAGAGTGTCCGCCAGGGGAATGATGTGGCGGACGTAGCCGGGAAGGGAATAGAGCGGCCACTCGAGGATCGCCATGCCGCCCATGGAGCCTCCGATGGCAGCAGCCACGCTCGACACGCCGAGATGGTCGAGAACGTGTTTGTGTAACCTGGTGTGCTACTCAATTGCATACATACTAGTAGAGAACGTACAGAGGACACACTGAACACTATCGCGGATGGGTCTGCGCGAACTCGGGGCCATACGGATAGCCCGCGTCCGGGTTGAGCGTGACCAGGGAGGGCGTTCCGTACGACGAGCCTCAGACGTGGGCGCCGAAGATGAAAAAGCGAGTAGGGTCGAACGCCTTGCCCCAGCCCATGAGAGGACCCCACCTGGAACATCCGCGTCTGAACAAGAGCAACAGGAGGAGAGACGGGGTATGGACCAGTCCTCGACGTCGGCACTTCCGGTGAAGGTGTGGCAGATGATCGTAAAATTGTCTCTGGACGCGTTGAGACGGCCCCATGTCTTGTATGTGACGGGGACCAATGTTCCTAGTCTGCCAGTAGCACAAACCGAGCACGTATAATAAATGAAGACCGTCAAAAACTGGAATCAGTAAGGTGACAGAATGGATTTTCAATGTTACACTACTGTGTCATTCGGTATCTCCAGTCAGGCTATCGACTTAAGAACTCCCCTAGAATATCAAAGAAACGTTCTCGCTCCTCGTAAAAGGCCATGTGACTGCTTTTCGCCAACGTCACCCAGCGCACCTTGGGAATCTCTCGGAAGAACGGTGCCACGGATATATCCTGCGCCTCGTCATCTGCGCCATTCGTCACAAGCGTCTCGTTCTTGATAGTGTGGAGCTTGTTCACGATATTCCAGTCCTTGAGCGACCCGACGATGGTAAACTCGGACGGACCGATCCTATGTCGCGCTGTTAACGTTCCGTAAACGAAAGAATAGACGCTTGCAGGCACGCACATGGTCGAATAGACTGTGGGGTCCTCCTTCAGACCATTAAATGCCTCGAGTAAATCTTTGGGCCATGGGTTGATCTGACAGACGTATTTCGCATAAAAGACATTAACCCCCTCCTCGTATTCTGGATCGCTCGTCGTGCCATCCCTCTCGTGCTTCTTTATCTTCTCTTTCACCTCTTCCGGCAGAGTCTCCAAAAGCTTGCGAGTGCCCTTCTCCCAGAGCTCCATAGATGCCGGCGAGCTCACAATCACGAGGCGGCGTACCCTAGCTGGATGTCTGTGGCTCACATAGTGTGCCGCCAGCATGCCACCCCACGAGTGTCCGATGAGATCGAACTCGCGGATACCGAGCTTGTCGACGATGTTCTCGAGCTCGTCTATGAAGCGATCGACTGTGTAGAACGCTTTGGGGTCTATGTCCTTGGGATGGGAGGACTTGCCGATGCCGATCTGGTCATAGAGGATGACGGGGATGTTGAAGCGGTCATGGAGGTCCCGGAAGGGGAGGATGTACTGGTGAGGGATCCCAGGGCCGCCATGGAGCGCTACGACGGGTCGGATGCCCGAGTGGAGGTCGCCAAAGATCCTGTACCAGGTCTGGTGCGTTTGCTCGCCGACACGAAAGTCCACGGTCCCGGTGGTCTCAGACATTTTGGCTGTGGTCGCTGAAGGATGTCGATGGTGATGGGACGGTGGCGGCAGAGATGGCCGATCCAAAAATACGGTAGGATAACCGGAGAAACGAACGTGCTAACAAATTATTCAAGGCCGCGATATCCATCGTGCCATCGTGCCCAATCTCCATCCCGCGTCATGCTCACTCTGACTCTGGTTACACAACAAATATGGGCTGCGTTCCGGGTATTGCTACCGCGATATACTCCGATCTATCTGCGTGTTTTTACCGAAATCTTGCCGAGACTCGTAGGACGCGACCAGACGGGCCCCCTCCTAGTAAGGCTTACAAACCGGGAACCATAGGTCATCGCTTCGTCGAGTTCGACTGCCATGGATGACGAGCAGGCGTCTGTCCAGACACTGTCCGAGGCCTATCCAGGCTACCTGTCGCTTATCCTCCGCCTCACCACCCTGGCTTCCGCCTGCCTGCCCACATTCGTGTACCTCACAGACGTGAACGATTCACGCTCGACGACACCGCTGATTGACGATGTCTTTCTCGGCACCTCGGCACCATCGATCAGGACTACCATCGGGGGCACTCGCTTGCATGTGGAAGCGGTCGCCATACCCTTTCCTCCAGAGGAACTGTGCGTACGCTCGAGATGCAGTCCACTGCAGAAAATTGTCGATGCTATTGTTGTACCTCTGTGAGTCGTCGCCTGGCCATACTTGGCATCCGTTCTCTCACGACGGCTTCCATGTCGCGAGTGCGTTCACGACGGTGTCGTGAAACACGCGCGGAGTAAGACACGCCACCGCGTGGACATGCGCGTAGAGTGGGCAGGGCACCTGGGATAGCAGAGAGGCCTCTTGTGAATCTTCGAGGGTTGGTCGTCCCTCTATCTCGCCTAGCTGAACTGGTGAGTCGAATCGTACTCTCTTGTCCAGGCCGAGCGTACGTGGCAGAAGTGTATTGACTCAAGTGGCCTTGATGCTGTCGTGAGCCAATGTTCCCGTTATTTTCTTGTCTCTTGTCTCTTGTCTCTTGGGAGGACGTCCCGCCTGCCTTCGGCGCATCCCCCGATCCGTATTACATCGAAATCGAGCCCTTGAACAAACGAGGTAGATCAGTCCGTCCCAGTGCATTTTTCGTACAGCGAATCACTGCCACAGATATTCTCTAAAGGCTCGTGTGCGCATTCTGCAGAACGTCTGTATCTCAATCGTCGTCTGATACACCGCACGCGAGCTACCACCCACCGTTACAACACCTCTGCGAACAACACGTAAATGTGCTTTACGACACCGTTTCAATATGCACCCACGAGCCCTTTGAGCTGCAGTATGTTGCCGCTGCCCGCTGTTCGGTGGCCGGGCTTTGTGAAGCCAGTCATCAGCCAGCATGACGGACTAGTTCGTCAAGCCGAAGAAGGGTCGGATCCACCCGAGCTGGAGCCTCCGAGCACGGACAGCCGCCTGCGTTTGTTCAAGTTTCTCTTGCCGACGTTCACAGCAGCCTTAGATGCGCTCCACCCATGCCTCGACATCGCCGTGGATTGGGCTGCGCGCAACGACTACGATGGGAGTCCAACGTCGGCTACGTCGATCCATCCTCTGAACAGCGAGAAGTCGACGTCCAGTCTCAGGGTGGGCCATCTTCCGCGAATGACCAAATTCATTCTGATCGTAGCGCTTTTGGCGTCGACCAATCCGGCAAAAAGCGATTTGCAAATGTTTGGTCGAGGACCAGAGGAAAGGAAAAAGAGGCGAAGGAAGTCAGCTTCTTCAAAGAAAAGTGGGGGTGCGCAAACGGTCGTCAAGGTGCCGGCACCCGAAGTGGTGATTTCCTTCAAACTATTTCTACTCATCTTCCAAGGTTCATCAACACCTGCTTGGCCCCGGGACGTTTCCGTTGGACAGGTTACTCGCTATCTTGGGTGCTTTTAGAAGAAAATGATTACGAGACACGACTGCATGACCCTCGGTTTGAACTGCTGGGGGAATACACGGGCATGGAGGTTGGGCGTATCCACATCTATGCCGTTGTACGATACTTTATCCTCAGATCAGGCCACGAACTGACAAATTAGCGGTGCAGAACGCGGAACTGACATTGATGCGGGCGTTGCATCGAACTGGCGCGGTGGACAAGGTGGATGGACCGCCGACGTTGACATGTGGGATATCGTATGATGTTGCGTTGGCACTTGCACGGGATGTCGACGTCCCGCTTAACGACCTGATGCGGGATCCAGTGTAAGCGTGGGGGCGGGCTGTGAGTGCCACGGCTGGAACGTTTATGATTCGTTGGGTGTAGTACTAATTTGGGTCCGAGGGAGGTCCAGTGCGTGGAATCGTGAACGGGTTTGATGACCTTGGTGACCATTGTCCCTGTCCGCAGCGAGTAAACCAGGGCCCCAACCGGTCTCGCGCAACATTTAAACAGCGCTGAAGTTCTGTAAAGCGCATTGTGAAGGGAACGACGTCAAAGAACGATGGCAAGCCACGAGCTGAGACGCAGGCGGGGACCGGAGAACAAGAAGGGTGGGCGATGCTAGCCTGGCATGGCAAGGCCTTTATGTGTTGGTGACTCGGTGGCAGCGCAAGGATCCAAGTTCGCCGCGCTGAGAGCGCCAGTGACAGTCTCGTTCTGGAGTTTGATGATTGGAAAGGGCTTCAAAAGAAAGTAATCTTCAGATTCCCCTGCCATGTCCATGGCACGCTAGGATGTCTGGGGTATTTCCTCGAAGCTCTGAAGTTAGCAGTCCGACACTGCTAAGGGCGCGTCAGTTCAGTCGGAGTATGAAAACTCCTCGGCTTACTTCGGCACGATTGGAGCGAGGACTGTCTCCATCTGCCTGCGCATGATTTTTGCATCTGTCTTCCTCTCGATGGTTACTTATAGTGACCTCGCCTAGGTCGGTTTCTTTCCCCCCAGCGTTGCGAATGCGCGTTTAGTGCACCAGGGCACATGATACTGCCATCGTTGTTGGAGTCTGTCTCCTCTGCGCGTACGTCCTACGTCGAGAACAAACATCGCAAGGGGTCACCTGAGACAAATTGCGACAGAGAGAGAGAGAGACAGAGAGAGAGTAATCCTACAGTACCTCGATCGTACAGATACCATCATCGGTCGCGTCGGCCAACACCATGCATTCCCGAACCCCCCCAAGCGGTAGTGAAGCTGTCTGACCACGATCCGTCCGTGATTACCCGCTTGAACAAGAACGCCACAAAAAGCCGCCTCAGTTGGGCCACCATCCAGGGTGCGCGTTCTGTCCGGTCTATTCGCGCGGAAACTCCTGGCCAGGCAGCGAATGGCAAATATCGTCAACCGCGTGTACCTCGGTTCGAGTGGGTCGTTCTGACCCGACGAATGAGGTATGTGGCCTCGTACTCTCTCGTTACATTCACGTTTACATGCTCTCTTTAGTTCATTCCTTCGTCAATGTCGTCTTGGTTCGTCATCTTAGATGGCCTTGTTCTGCCTTCTGTGCTGAGCCAAGTCGCCTCTGTGTTCGAGAGGACACAAGTCTGGGAGCGTTCTACTTAGCATTCTTGCGCAGATTTACTTTCCACTGAAAAAATCGCGAGTTTATGAAGTAGAGTAGGCTGGCCAACCCAGTGCGGGGCCATCAGACCTTCTATCTCAGTCGTTGTCTACCTTCAGGACGTTCTCATCGGCTGTGCCTGACTTTCGATACGAGCGCCGTAAACAACACCGCCGTGAATCATATGGGCTAGAGTCAGACCCGCGTCTACCCCCCGAAGTGTACATTGCTGCGTCGGATTTGATCGAACCCGCTAAGCCTATCAGAGTTCAATAACTGAATAATTGACCTGGAGATAGCAGACCGCTCTGCTGCTCATTCGCAGCGTCGTTGCCGTGAGTGGGGTAGATGGAGTCCATGGGATCCTGACAAGAGTACACACTTTCACACGTGCGAAGTTGCGTTCCCAAAGCATCTATCATCATCCACCTGACATGCTCACCGGACGCCTGACCATTGACAGCGCCATGAAGAGATGGAAGACGGATCGAACTGCGAGGAAAAGTGTAAGTGGGTATACCCAGTGTGTAATAGATACATCGATGACGGTAGGCTTGGGCGTGACGACGAACACATCGAGCACTGACTGAACATTTAGCGAAGCCCAAGTTGCTCCCCTGTTCTGTCCCGTCGACCTTTTATTTGTCCTGCATCCGGCGGGATTCCATTCCTTGTTGCCATTCGTGACTAGCTAGAGTAGATTGTGGTTGACTACAAGCAAGTCGCGGACTGACTCAGCGGCGGACTCACTGGGCAGGGTAGATTTGAATCGCGCCTCATCACCCTCGTAACTCACATGCATATTTGCAGGCACCTCTGTGATCGCGTGCGAGCGATCCTTTTACAGGCGACACTCTTCCTGTGTCGAGCGTGGGAGGTCAACAGATATGTTTATCACGATGGGCCGGCGACCTGTTATCCTGGTATTTTCTTCCCGTCTGGTTTCGCATATTCCATTTTTGAGGGGAGAAACGAAAGCCGACTTGTAGGACGTATACGATGACACGCTGAGTCGTTTGGACTATTTCGACGGGGACCATTAGCCTCACGGCAGCTGCACCAGTCGTGGTGGTTGCACAGCAGGAAAGATGGATGACGGTAGAGTAACAGTTGACGCAAGTTACGATTCTTCGTGAAGCCGCGCGCGCGATAATCGCACGTGCCGTTCTGCCGCCGCCCCACTTCCTCGTGGGGGTGCACTCAAAGCATGTCCAGTCTGTGCTACCACGACATTCTAGTTTTCTACAATGACCAGCCATTCAGGCACTAGGAATCAAGGCCCACGATCTGATTCGAGCACATCTAGTTCCCCAGCCGTGAGTCCCGATGCATTACTTCCAGTGTCCGACTTGAACTGACACTCTGCGCACATGATACAGCAACTTACAGTCACGGCCAACAATCTCGGATGTGTAGAGCAGGCAGATGAAAACCATGACATTCCTGAGCTCGAGAACAAGCTGGAAGAAAAGATAACTTACCTGGATGATGCAGCGAGCATGATCAAGAATCAGGAAGTGGTCATTACAAGTACTTGAAATGATTTTCTACACAGGTCTACAAAAGTTGCTGATAGCGAGACAGGCATTCGGGCGATGGATCTCGCTGCCGGCCTTCGCCGACTTCCTGCCGGGTTTTATGTTTCGGTGTATCACAGTGGCCTTGAGTGGAGGACCGTCAACATGCCCGTCTCAGTGAGTAGTGACACCGTTGAATGGAGTGGACCCATTCCGATGTGAGAATCCCCGTTTTCCACTGGAATTGTACTGACATGGTTCGCAGACCATCGGATTTGCACGCCAGTGTTGGTTTTGCAGTTCAGGCATCGTTTGAATTCCAGCCAATGTTGGGTGATGGAGAGCAGCTGCGAAATCTGATGATCACAGTGGAACAATTGTTGGATCGCAGTGCCAGACAACTTTGTGAGCATGATATGGTTTGTGCGCGGGTCGGGCTCTGAAACGATGATAGCATTTGACTTCTACCTAGAGGACGATGGTGCTATATCACCTTGTTCATCCCTGACGGTGACCGTCACAAGGCAGAACCGCGAGTGGGGTCATTTAACGGTCCTTGAACCACATCGCGTAAGTGTTGATTCGCGCAATGTCTCATTGAGGAATAAACCTGTGTCCGCAGTCAGTCGTGGAGCCACGAGACCGACTGGTAGCCACGACAAACAGCGGTCATGCTGCTTTATCACGCCACCGAAAGCGCGGTGAAAGACAGGATCTGGAAGACGCTATTGGACAGTTCGAGCATGCGTTGAACATTTGTCCTGGGGACCACCCTTGTTATGCAGCTTCCCTGTCAAATATAGCGACGGCAAAATTCATCTACTGTCGGGTTTACGACGTTGCTGCTTCTCTTGAGGTGCCTCTGATGATGTATCGCAATGCACTTGCTGCTCGTCCTGTTGGCCACCCGGACCGACCCAGGACGTTAATCCAGTTGGCCATGGCGCATCTTGCGCAATTTGAAAAGCAGAGTAATCAGTGGGACGCAGTGCAGGCTGAGAAATATTTGAATGAGGCGATGAATCTTGACTCCGGTGCAAGTCATGAGGGCCGTGCAGCAACTCTGATGCTACGGCTGCACAATAGACATGTGACTAACGCAAGACTCACGGATGGTCGATCATCTATAGCACAAGAATCTAGCTTGGGTGTAACAGATATCAATCTACGGGATCTGGGTTGCGAGTTATTGGCCCAGTATGAACAGCTCGGTGATGTAGGCGATCTCCAAGAAGCGATCTCATGCTTGGAATTGTGTATCAATTCGGTCTCGAGCTTGGATCCCTGGTACCAGATTGGAGTGGGGAATCTCGGTGTTGCGTTATCGTTTCGGTTTAATCGCTTTGGAGATCTGAATGACCTGGAGAGTGCAATTTCTCGGTATCGAGATGCTGTCAGACTGACTCCTGACAATCACCCCGATAAGCCCAACCATGTGACCAATCTCGGCAGCTCCTTGCGTACTCGGTTCGAGCACCTCCAACAGCAAAATGACCTACAGGAAGCAATTTCTCAGCATCGTAATGCTGTCGGGCTCATCCCTGAAAATCACCCTGGCAAGCCCCGCCACCTGAGCAATCTCGGAAGCTCCTTGCGTACTCGTTTCGAGCACCTCAGGCAGCAAGACGACCTACAGGAAGCAATTTCTCTGCATCAGGATGCTGTCAGGCTGACCCCTGAAAATCATCCTGACAAGCCCCGTCGTCTGGTAAATCTTGGCAGTGCCTTCCTCACTCGTTTCGAGCACCTCGGACAGCAAGACGACTTACGGGAAGCCATTTCTCAGTATCGGGGTGCTGTCAGGCTGACCCCTGAAAATCACCCTGACAAGCCCAGTTATCTGACCAACCTTGGCAACTCCTACCACACTCGTTTCGAGCAACTTGGACAGCAAAACGACTTACAGGAAGCAATTTTTTGGCATCAGGATGCTGTCAGGCTGACTCCTGAAAATCACCCTGACAAGCCCACTCGTCTGGCTAATCTCGGCATCTCCCTGAGTACTCGTTTCAAGCACCTCGGTCAGCAAGACGACCTACAGGAAGCAATTTCGCGGCAACGGGATGCTGTCAGGCTGATCCCCGAAAATCACCCTGATAAGCCCAGCCATCTGGTCAATCTCGGCAGCTCCTTGCGTACTCGTTTCGAGCACCTCGGACAGCAAGACGACTTACAGGAAGCAATTTCTCAGTATCGGGGTGCTGTCAGGCTGACCCCTGAAAATCACCCTGGCAAGCCTGGTCGTCTGGCCAATCTCGGGGGTTCCTTGCGTGCTCGTTTCGAGCACCTCGGACAGCAAGAGGACCTGCAGGAGGCAATTTCTCTGAATCGGGATGCTGTCAGGCTGACCCCTGAAAATCATCCTGACAAACCCGGTCGTCTGGCCAACCTCGGCAACTCTTTCCTCACTCGTTTTGAGCAGCTCGGGCAGCAAGACGACTTACAGGAAGCCATTTCTCTGCATCGGGATTCTGTTGGGCTCACCCCTGAAAATCACCCTGACAAGCCCCGTCGTCTGGCAAATCTTGGCAGCTCCTTCCTCGCTCGTTTCGAGCATCTTGGACAGCAAGACGATTTACAAGAAGCAATTTCTCAGTATCGGGATGCTGTCAGGCTGACCCCTGAAAACCACCCTGATAAGCCCAGCCATCTGACCAATCTCGGTTGCACCTTGTGTACTCGTTTCGAGCACCTCGGACAGCAAGACGACCTACAGGAGGCAATTTCTCAGCATCGGAATGCTGTCAGGCTGGCCCCTGAAAACCATCCTGAGAAACCCAGTTATTTGACCAATCTCGGCAACTCCTTTCTCACTCGTTTCGAGCACCTCGGCCAGCAAGATGACCTACAGGAAGCAATTTCTCGGCATCGAGATGCTGTCAGGCTGACCCCTGAAAATCACCTTGATATGCCTGGTCGTTTGGCCAATCTCGGAAACTCCCTTCTCACTCGTTTCGAGCACCTCGGACAGCAAAATGACCTACAGGAAGCAATTTCTCAGTATTGGGATGCTGTCAGGCTGACCCCTGAAAATCACCCTGACAAGCCCAGCCATCTGACCAACCTTGGTAACTCCTTCCTCACCCGTTTCGAGCACCTCGAACGGCAAGATGACTTACAGGAAGCAATTTCTCGACATCAGGATGCTGTCAGGCTGACTCCTGAAAATCACCCTGACAAACCTGGTCGTCTGGCCAATCTCGGAAACTCCTTCTTCACTCGTTTTGAGCACCTCGGACAACAAGACGATTTACAGGAAGCCATTTCTCGGTATCAGGATGCTGCCATGCTGACACCTGACAATCACCCTGGCAAACCCAGCCGTTTGACTGATCTCGGGGACTCCTTCCTCTCTCGTTTCGAGCGTCTTAGAGAACCAAATGACATCGAAAAAGCAATCGTACTTTACTCGAATGCTGCACGTGCCCCTGCAGGTCCAACTACCATTCGATTTCGTGCATCACATCAATGGATTCATTGCGCCCATCTATTGCGCCACTCTTCTCTACTCTCTGCATATTCTGTTGCCATTGATCTGCTTCCTCAACTCGCTTGGATTGGTCTCTCGCTTGCAGATCGTTATCGTGCACTCGTCCAAGGTTCTGATCTGGTGCGCGAGGCGGCAGCAGTGGCCTTGGACTTGGGGTGCCCAGAAACTGCTGTCGAATGGCTTGAACAAGGTCGTTCAATAGTCTGGGGGGATTTGTTCCAGCTTCGCAGCTCGTATGATGAGTTGTCGTCTGCCCACCCTGATTGCGCTCGCAGACTTCGCGAACTATCTACTGCTTTAGAGCAGGCAGGTACTAATGAAGAAATATCCTTTCATCCATACACAGATTTGGCGTATGGTGAAGACCATCATACAACGGAGTCCCTCCAACAGCAGGCTGACAAATACCGCATGCTTGCCATAGAGCGAGACAAGCTACTACAAGAGATCCGGACATTGCCTGGGTTCGAACGATTTCTCCTACACAAGGAGTTTTCTCAGCTTCGTGCTTCAGCCCACTCTGGTCCAGTGGTCATTCTTAACGCGATAGAAACTCGCTACGATGCACTGATTGTTCTCGCCGATGTTGATCATGTAATTCATGTCCCACTTCCCGACTTCAAGCCTGAGCAGTCGAAAGATTTTCAGACTGTCCTGAAGAATGGTGTTCGCCGGACTCGTGGTGTATCTCCCGACGGCAGGTATTACCATGTTGCGGAACGAGGGGGTCGCAGCATGTGGGATGTCATCCTGGCACATCTGTGGAAATGTGTCGTCAAACCAGTCCTGGATGCCCTGGCGATCTCGGTATGTGATACCCTTGGCTCGCAATCCATTTGCTCATCCTCGTGTCTGAGCAGACTCCTGGGGACCTATCACGCATTTTTTGGTGCCCAACTGGACCAATGTCATTCCTTCCCATCCATGCAGCTGGCTTGTATGATCCTCGGTCTTCGATGCGGGGAAATAAAGTATCCGATTTCGTCATCTCATCATACGTCCCTACACTCAGCATCCTTGGGTCTTCGCTCAAGTCTGAATCCGTGCACCGCGACGGTCTCCGCATCGCTGCCGTCCGTCAACCAACTTCTGATGGTCAATCCGAGCTCAAGGGTGTGCATGACGAGCTGGGACATATCAAAAGAATTATCGAAAATACTTCGTCGAGTCAAGCCACCTTTGTGGAGCCTTCTGCGGGAACGGTCGAGAAGGTACTTGAGCTGATGAAAGAGACTGACTGGGTCCATTTTGCTTGCCACGGAGTGCAAGATGGTACCAATCCAACGAATAGTGGGCTTTGTCTTGCCAACAAATGCCGTTTGAGAATATCCGATATCATAGCGCTGTCACGCCCGCCTGGTGGACTTGCATTCCTGTCCGCGTGCCACACTGCGAAAGGGGATGAGGATCTCTCCGACGAAGCCATCCATATTGCGGCAGGGATGCTGTTTGCAGGATACGGAGGGGTGATTGGCACGATGTGGGCGATCAACGACAGCCTCGCACCCGCTGTCGCCGAGGACGTTTATGAGCAGCTATTTCAGAACGGATCGACACCCGATTATCGAGAGGCTGCGCGAGCGTTGCATTTCGCTGTTGGGCGGCTTCGGGAGCGCGAACCAGAGGTGGCGTTTAGAGATTGGCTTCCGTTTATCCACGTAGGTCTCTGAATTTTGCCTGTCGTCAATGTACTATCATGAGCATGTGAATACACAACTTCTAGTGCATTCCAAATAGCCACACAACTAGAGATTATAACTGTATTTGGATCGAGGAGATTATGCATTGGACTCTCAGCCACAAGCTCATGCGCCACTTTCGAGGAAAGGTGATGCTTTGAGATCAGCGAAATGAAGCCAATGTCAAAATCGAGTCATACTGAATGCACAACATTGTCGCACATTGTCGCGCTGACTCAGGTATGGCACGGAAGCAAGAGCCCGACACACTACCCGAACCAAACGCGCCAGAGGGTAAAAGGAGTCTACTGTTGGCTGGGGGAATAATTTACATGATCGCAACTAAAATGATTATGACTGTGATCAATAAAAGGGTTTTGCTGATGCACGAACGAGAAGGACTGCTCAGGGGAGATCCCTGGGCGAGCATCATGATGAGCAGACAAGTGCTCAGTGGGGGCTAGGTATGACTGGCCGGAAGAGCTCAAATGGCTTGCGTGGCCACGAGCCCATGGTTATGCGTGCTGAGAAGTCCCCGATGCACTTTCATAGTGATGCAATACACTGTCGCCAGTGGAACGTACACTGGAAGGACTCGAAATGGCTAGAGATGCAGCAATTACTCCACTGGACTCCGAGAATTGAGAGATAGGCAATAGCACCTTGTAGCACAGATAGTCCAGCAGCGTCGTCGGTAGGGCTTGTTGTGTGAGTGTGTGGGCACGAGAGCCGTACAGGCCACTGAAACGGGGATGTTCTTGGAGGACTGGGTTCTCGTCGAGGCGAAGCGGAGTGTGACTTCCAGCGCAGAGTAACACCAGCGTTGTCACGCTCAGATGGTCCAGAAACCTTCTCACATACGTTCTGCACGTGCGCCAAGCGAACTAGCCTCTATGCTTGGGGCACTTTGGCCATAGAAGGTATGTGTGATGCATGCGTTGCATGAGAAATCGACTGTGTAATGCCGATAACAAGTTCGAGTCGAAGTCAATGGCATAGAAAGTAATAGAAACTCGACGTTGGCATGTAGAGAAACGGATCCAGACCTGTTCATTCCGCGCAATTCATTGATGCCTGGACACGTCCGGGTCCTCGACGCGATATATGCGACGGCCGACCAGAACTCGGAGGTTGCGACAGGATGGACTGCGCTGGGTTTGATCGATCCGACCAGCATTGAAAAGTTTGGCATGCGAAATCTGATTGTTGATACGATCATGTACGGGGATTGTAAGCGTATGTTGTTGTAGAGTCCACGAGATGTATAGCTGTACGAAAAAAATATAGATAATCAAAGAGAGCTACTTGCCTCGAGGGAAATAGAAGTCATCTCACATCAGGCATGTTGATTTACCGCCCGTCCGGTTCGACAGGCGTCATTGTTCGAAATCGATTGCCAAAACGCCCGTTGCGGTGTACATTGCATGAAGTTCATGGATGGGCGCAACTCGCAGAGACTGTTCGTCGTCCCGGAGGGCGGAGGGTCCGACGATTGGAACGAGAGCCTGATGTGCTGGTATTGATGCATTGATGCATGGTGGGCGTGAGAACAACAGCTCGGAGTGCCTCGAAGAGCAAACTTGGGTATCTACGCTTAGCCGAGTCACAAGGCGAGCAAAGATTTTAGCGAATGTTTGGTCGAGGGCCAGAGCAAAGGAAAAGAAGGCGAAGGAACTCAGCTTCTCCAAATAATAGTGGGGGTGCCGATGGTCGTCAAGCTACCGGCGCCCGACGTAATGATTTCCTTGTAACAATTTGCAAGGTTTCTCGACGCACGCTTGGCCCTGCGACGTTTCCGTCGGATAGGCTGCTCGTCATCTTGGGTGCTTTATTGGGAGAAAACGATTACGAGACGTGACTGCATGACCCTCGATTTAAACTGCCGGGGGAATACATGGACATGGAGGTTGGGCGTATCCACGTCCATGCCGCTGTACGACACTTTATTCTGTGTCTGATCGTTCAGGGCACGAACCATCGACAAACTGACATTGCAGATCGCGGAAGTGACGTTGATGCGGGCGTTGCATCGAACTGGCGCGGTAGACAAGGTGGATGGACCGCCGACGTTGAAATGCGGGATATCGTATGATGTTGCGTTGGCACTTGCACGAGAGGTCGATGTCCCGCTCAACGACCTGATGTGGGATCCAGTGTAAGCGTGGGGGCGGGCTGTGAGTGCCACGGCTGGAACGTTTATGATTCGTTGGGTGTAGTACTAATTTGGGTCCGAGGGCGGTCCGGCGCGTGGAATCGTGAACGGGTTTGATGACCCTGGTGATCACTGTACCTATTCGCGGCGAGTAGCCCAGGGCCCCGCGTGGCACCCAGTGAGCCATTAATTGACCATGAGAACCCATCAGTGGTGATCCTGCTCGTGGCGATGTCAGCCTGTCTGGTGCTCGTGGGTCGGATGGCAACCTGTTCCACAGCACTGCATGTCCGGTAACTGCGGCAGCCGGCGAATCATATAAGCTGTATTATGTAATCATAGCGGTTGCTCTTGCCTTGGAGGGAGAACCGAACGGCCAACTTACATTCGCTACTATGCCTTGCTGGCGAGGACCCGCGTCGCCCACGCATATCCGCGTTTCATGCTGCAGAGAGACCAACGGCCATGTGGGCAGCTAGCCTGGCAACGCTGCAACCATGCAATGCGTTAGTCATGGCTCCGGTGAACGATTTCCATAATTACGCGACGGTCAGGAACTTCCCAGATCTCCTCCTCCAGGTACTCAAGCTGGCGCCAGTCTCACACCACTCGTCTCGTCCTCAGTCCTCTCGATGCCTTCCGAGTACGTCTCCACGCTGCAAGACTATCCGTTGCGGCGACTCAGCTCGCACTCCCTCCGATATTCTGCGGACGTTCCATCGATAGGGAGGCATGGTAAAGATTCAGAGTCGGGCAGCCATGGTATGTGTTGTCGGAGAGTTTTAATGCTCGGTTTCGTTCATCCCATGCAATTCAACCCAGGGTCAGGAATCTCGGTAAGTACCCCGTCATTGTCCAGTCGGCGAAATCGAACGCTACTTGTAGGAGTACACCTCAAATTTTGACGACCCCAACCTTGACCCCGACCCGTCTTCAAGCTACGAGTTTCTTGATGACTCGCCGTACCCCGAGGTTCGCTCTGCGGTTGCCAACACCGATGATCCATCGATACCTGTCATGACGCTCCGGACGTGGGTGCTCGGTCTCGCATGGTCAATCATCATTTCTGGCGTCAACCAATTCCTCTTCTTCCGCTATCCCTCGGTGCCCATCTCCGGCATCGTCGCACCACTCATCTCGTATCCTCTTGGCACCCTCTGGGCATCCTACGTACCTCGGAAACGAATATTCGGCATTGCACTGAATCCAGGTCCGTTTTCCATCAAGGAGCACGTACTGATATCGGTCGGTGACCTGCTCTCTACCATCTCCTTCCGGTGGACAGTGTGTTGTTTACACTCTTTGTAGATCATGGCCACTGTTGGAGCCAAGTCTGCTTACGCAGTGAGTTCATCTACGTGCGACAATGCTCCTTGGACCCTCATTTGTTCCAAATATAGACCGACGTTATCGCTGCGCAGAGGGTGTATTACGGCCAGCGCAACAGTTTCGCCTGTCTGTCGTCTCGCTCTCTGGACATGTCTTTTGGCTGATGCATTGCGCATTCTTTCTTTCGCCTATTTTCTTTTCGTTCGCACGCAGACCAATGGTTCCTGGTTACTTCCACGCAGCTAATCGGATTTTCCGCCGGTGGGATCGCTCGTCGGTTTCTCGTAACCCCGCCAAGCATGATATGGCCGACCACACTCGTGACCTGTGCGTTGTTCAATACCCTCCACTCACAACAGTATGCGGGCAGTGGGCAGCTGGGCGGGGTGTCCCGAGAGCAGTTTTTCCTGTGCGCTTTTGCAGCATCGTATCTCTGGTGTGAGTTTCTCGTTTCTTCTCTGCACTGGCTGTCGGTGAGTGGGTGACACTGACTCAGCCTTGCATAGATTTTTTCCCTGGGTATCTGTGTGCGTCGTAAACCCGGTGTAATCGGGTTGTTGTCCTCAACGGACATTGCCTAACCCTCTTTGGTTAGTCCAGGGCCTGTCGTACTTCTCGTGGGTCACTTGGATATGGCCCGAAGATGCCGGTGAGTCCGAGCCATTTGGCCGTGCAGTGGATCGTATGACTCAAATCGGTTGCGAAGCCGTTGCACAACTATTCGGGTATGTGACATTCCCGTTTTTCTCGGCTGCGTTGGTTGACAACGTGAACGGTGGCAAGTTACATTCATGGAATGGTGAGTGTGATCACGAGCAGACCTCGTCAAAGTGTGCATGAAATGGGAACACAGGGTATGTCTGTACTGACTTTTGATTGGAGCCAAATTGCGTACGTGTCTTTCTATGAAGCTTTGGTTTGATAATGGTAAGGATTGATAATACTCGACACCTAGGTACATCGGCTCGCCGCTTGCTACGCCATGTACGACTACTTCGTTGATTGCTGTTCAGGCTGTCACTCACACGTGCGGTCAGGGTGGGCGGAGGTCAACATTCTCGTTGGATTCGTGGTGTTCTACTGTGCGTCCCAGGAAGCCGCGACTCAATGACCTGTCGTCACTGACTTATTGCGTAGGGATCTTAACGCCCATACTTTACGTCCGTAATCCTTTTTGATCATGCCCTGGACTCGGCTTACTTGTGGCTTGTTGCCAGTTCACCAACACTTGGATGTCTCTGTACATGCCGTGAGAATGACTGGTGTCCATGAAAGCCTATCTGCATGCTCACATATCGAGGTAGCATTCAGTCGCGACAGGTTTATGACAATAAGATGCAGCCCTACAATGTCTCGCGAATACTGACGCCGGACGTCACGCTCGACATGGGTGCATTTATGGCGTACAGTCCGTTGTATATGCCGTATGTGCTCTTGTTCTTTCCAATATCGGAGGTCCTTCACTACAAAACATCTAGAACGACCTTTGCCGTGTCCTATGGGTATGCTTGCCATCCTGCTTGTTTGATCCGATTAACCTGGGTAATCAGGCTGTCGTTTGCTACGATCACAGGTAATATTCTTCGTTTCGTGCAGGAGGGGAACGAAATATGAGAGGCTATTACTATAGCCACTCTTGTCCACACTTTTCTGCACTTCCGGAAGCAGATTATTCAGCAAAGTACGCGAACCTTGAGAGAAGAACCCGACATTCATGCTCGCCTCATGAGCGTATACCCCCCAGGTAATATCACCACGTTAGGGACAATCTCGTGCTCAATGTTCTTCTCGATAGTTTCAGACTGGTGGTATCTCGTACTCTTCGCCATCATGTTTACGTTGGGCGTTGTCAGCATCGAATTGTGGCATACCCAAATGCCGGTATGGGCTTTTGTGATTTCCTTGTTGATAGGTGAGTCCGCATGCATGCTATGATTGGCGTTCGTCAGTAACACGCCCTCCTTTGCGAAGCGTTCACCTATGTCATTCCGTGTGGCATGATTCAAGCGATCACGAATCAACAAGTCGGACTAAAGTAGGCTGTCATCAGTTACTTTCCGACCTATTCCTCACCTGCCTTCTAGTGTCATCACCGAGCTCATTATTGGGTATGTGCTTCTTTGCCGTTGCAATGTCGGGAGGAAGGAACTAAGCTGGAACAAGCTACATGTTGCCTGGTCGTCCTATCGCCACGATGCTCTTCAAAACATATGGATTCATAGTGAGCGAATGGCACCTTGTTTAAAAAATCCGTGCGCACTAATTCCGCCTACAGACAATGACAAGAGCTCTGGAGTTCGCAGAGGATTTCAAGCTTGGGCATTATATGAAGATCCCCCCTCGGACACTGTTTTGGTGTCAGGTTGGCTCATATGACGTTGCCTTGGTTTGTCAACAGTACTTAAACCCGTGCAGATCGTGTGTACTGTCACTGGTGGGACCACCCAGCTTCTTGTACAGTCGTGGATGTTTGATCACATTCCGTACGTCAATGCATGCATTTCTGCATACACGGACTAACCTGTTTTGGCAGGAACATTTGCTCCACGACGCAAAAGGACGGGTGGGTGATGGTCTCTCTTAATTTCTTCAATGATCCTGTTAAATGTTGACAGCTTTACATGCCCGAGCACCCAGGTGTTCGCCACGGCGTCTATAATCTGGGGTATGTGTCGGAACAACATGGATGACTGGAATATGACTCATTAAAGGATGCCATTAGGTGTCGTTGGACCCAAGCTTCAATTTTCCACTGGCCATTTGTACAGGTGTGCATATCTTTTTCCTTCATCACCTGTCTGTTGGTGGATCTGATCGTCGTTATCCATTAGCTGTAAGCCATTATTCCTGCATTGATATTTGACAAGTCAGTGACCTGGAACCGCCAGCGCTCTTGTATTTCTTTGTTATCGGGGCTGTTGCACCAATCGTGCCTTGGTTATTGATGAAACGATGGCCGAAAAGCTTTTTGCGCTATATCCAGTTGGTTATGTCTATTTTATCGACCGTAGTCGGACGCTAAACGCCGCCGGGCAGCTTGTAAGACTCCCTCATCGATGGAACGTTGTTGATTTGCTCGTCATCTAACCCCTATCCTTTTGTTAAGCCCCGTCCTATTTAGCGGAACGCATCTCATTCCGCCAGCGACCGCTTTGAACTTTATTCCTTGGGCGTACGTCGTATCGCAGTCTTCGTCAGTATACATCTGACCCATCATTCTCCTAAACATGTATAGCCTTGTTGGGTTAATTTTTCAGTTCATCATTCGAAGGTATGTAGGGCGAACCCCCCCCCCCCCCCTTTTCTTTTTTTTTGTCCCTTGTTGACGTCCATGTTGACAGACGATACTTTGCTTGGTGGGCAAAGTATAACTGTATGTGACTCGTTTCCCGTCTTCTCATTTTTTGCTCACGCCCGTGGCAACACATTTGTATAGACGTACTTTCGGCTGCGCTTGATGCCGGTCTTGCGTTGTCCGTTGTCACGATATTTTTCGCGTACGTTTCTTTTTTTGCTCGTTGATCCGAGGGTCGTTCAAACTTGCAACGTCGTAACAGTCTGCAATATCCGCGTAGTGGTACGGTGCGTCCTCTTCCTGAAAAATGGCTTGATCTCTTTTTTTCCTGCTGGGACTTTTGTACTGACGAACATGCGGTGCCCTCGCCATGCTCCTTTTTATAGATCGGATCGACCACGTTGCAAAGGTGGTGGGGCAATCGGGTACGTGTGTTGCTTTTTGTTTTGATCACCCCCCTTGCACACCCTTCCTTTCGCCACCTTTCGTTCGCTTGGGTCCGAGACGTGAGAATGACGATGGATCTTTCCTTGTTTTTTTCTTTGTAGGTGTTTTTGACTGGGTATGATGGGCGGGGTATACCCGTTCGTCAGCTTGTGGGAGACGAGACGATCGGATAAAGGGTCCGCCGTTTTCTTATGGAACGGGAGTTAGAGCGGGGGTGAACCGATCCAGGGCGGTGTCTCAGATCTCAGGATCCATCCACAGGAGATGGATAGCTTTTTTATATCTACTTTATTTTTATGATCTTGTTCTCTCAAAAGGGACATGCCTCTGGTAGGTGATGAAATTGGTTATATTTGGGGTTATGGGATTCTGGCCTTTGTTGGTTTTTTGTATCGCTTTCTTGTTATGCTATGTATGCAGTTCACCACTCTCCTCTCATAAGCTGAAGCTCTGTCTCTCTACACTGAATCCGTCCCTGAGCCCGGTGAATAGAGTTGTCTTGCACACACTTGCTCAGTCCAACGGAAAAAAAAAAAAAAAAACGGGTCACAAGTAAAGACCCGCGATATTCATTCTTTCATCTGTCCGGAAGCTGGTCAGGTGACTTGGACGGGATGTCCATTTTGTGTGGAGAAAGACCGCTTGAAGGCGCCCCAAGCTGTTGAGCGAGCGCACTATTCTAGACAAACTGATCTTTTGTTTTACAAACACTCTCGAGAAAAAATGGCAGAGGACGTGTTCGCGGCGGCGGACGTGGTGGAAGAAATGACGTGAGAGGACCATTTACCCCTGATCAATGCCCTATAGAGCACTTTAGAACTTGATGGATATGAAAACGGGGAAGTTGTGGAACCGAGCAACCAAGCCTCTTTATGAAGCTCGGGCGACTGTGCTTGTACAGTCTGAGACGACCACGAGCTCAAAAAAGGCAACACCTTTGGAAAATAACACTGACAAACAGCATGAACCCTTGCGGCCGTCCGTCCGTTCACACCAATCCTGTCAGCATCCAACCAAAAAGAGATCCGGAGCATTAAAGTGCCTTTTTCTGCTCGGTTTTCCCGCATCTTTTGACCATATTTGCAGACGCTCGCCCGGATCCGATGTGTTCGACACGCTGATGGTCGGAGTTACAAATAAGTCTTGACCTGAGCGGCTTAATTAATCAACCACATAGCTTTTGCTCACAGCCATCACTGGCACCATCCACAACAGACGCGACCTCGTAAAGACCAGGCCCGAGGCGAACCAACTGCGCACTAGGTGGTTTCTCTGTGCGCTTTCCGAGGTGCGCCTTCCGCTGTTAATATCCAATATTTCTAGCATTTGCTCCGGGCGCCGATTGTGTCGTGTGAACTAAGAAAGCCATATAGTAAGGATGCTATCATTGAACATTGGATACCTAGATATATGTTTGCTGAAGGTATGCCGAGTTATCTCGGCTCCTATACTCTCGTTCACATCTGATCTAGGACATCAAAAATCTGTAGCTTACGACGAGGTCGATGTCTAGCCTTTCCGCCGATGCCCCGCAGTTTTTCTTCCCCCCTTGATTCGAAAGATACGAATGGGACGCTACATTGTGTGTATATTCACTCTTTTGCAGGCAGGTCTGCGCATACTCCATGGTCCTCCATCCACAAGAGTGGCACCAAACGGCGACAAGAGCAACAATGATTCCGCTGACATGGAGGAATTCAGTGTCCATTTCTGGTGCGCTACCAAATGCACGTAACGTCTGCCATCATGATGATCGATTCCTTCGCGGGGACGAGGAAAAATGCATGCGCGCGGCGACGGAACTTCAGTATTCGTGCCAACCCGCCGAATCCAAGACGAAGAAACAGAAGGCCGGGACGGGCGTGATTATAGACGAGGCCTTCGCTGGATTGAAAAAGAATAAGAAGACCTCTGTGGGGGCATTCCCTTTCGCCCGCGTCTGGTCGTGACCCTGCGATATCAACCGCATCGCACTCGCTGCGAAAGGGGCCAAGCGCGAGGCTACCATGAGCGACGCTGTCAAGTCAATATACCGTGGGGAGGACGATCCACCGAGGCGCGAAATCGTTGACTATAGGTACATTCGCAAGAATGGGTCGTCTTTGTTCCATGGTCGAACGAGCATCTTGTTGATGGGTCTGAGATCTATAACGCGTATCTTGCTCTTGTTATACTCTGATTCAGTGTCTACGCGACCAGCTCCGTCTGGGGTTGCGCCCTCAGCATTGCTTGGCCCCTCTGCTGTCTTTTGGCCTACTCCCTGGATAGTGGCTGAAGCTCGTGGCTGATACCCTAAAGGTCTCGGTAGCGATAGTCCTCTGCCGGGAGCTTTCGCAGGCTCAAAACCGCTCCCCTTTCTCGCCCCCGCTGATAGCGTACACAGGATTCGTCATCCTGTATCCCGGTGCTGATATTTGGAGAAGCGTCTGACGGGCGGGTATGCGGGCGTGATAGCGCGAGTGGCAAGTATTCTCCCTTGCGCACAGACTCGGCACTAGGAGCCGAAGGCTTCCAGTCCGCCCGTATGGCAAGCATTCAAGGCCTGGGTTAGGATGGCGTCGTATTTAATTCTATAGGCAGCCTGTATTGCGATGGGTGAGTAAACAGTTCCCTCATCTGTGCGAGCTCGACGACCCAGGCACGGCCAGAGGAGTCCACGAATAGCGAAAGCAGCTGAGACCCTGTAGCCCATGATGCCACGGATTTCGTCATTCAGGTCCTGCATACGACTCTAAGAGAGATTGCACACTCGTTCGGGCCCAAGCTGGCATAACAGTCATGTGACCGAGTTCAAACGTTCATCGAGTTTCTGATGCATGTCAGGTCGAGGCATGAGCATCGTATTTCCTACCTTTACTCGGACACAATACAACTGCCACGAACTACATTTTTATGATGAATCCACGGCCACCTCCCATTTGGCCATGGCATATGCAAAGAGCGCCTGATTTAAAGCGACGCAATTCATTTCAAGTGTCTTGAGCCTTCCGTCAAACTCCTAGGCAACCATCTATCAGCTTCCCCCCGGGTTAACGAATCAGCAACGCACTTCAGTATCCTGCTCGTTCTTATGAGCCCTCTCAATCTCTCTGCAGAGCTTTGTCGCTTCAAATCCAAGCTAGGAAAAAAATCAGTCGCTTTTGTGGCATAGAACGAGCACAGAAATCCCTACAGGGCGCCAGATGCGGTTAAGTCGATCAATCCATGCAACAGTTCCAGTGCCCTTGTGATTGCCAGGGTCGGCATGCCACATCGCACTTCTCCAGACCTCTGTCTGATCAACGAGCGTCCCTGAGGTGCTTGCTGCCACGGTAACTCCATCATCCTGAAAGCGGGGTCGTGTAAAAAGAATAAAGGGAACGAATGGACGCCCCACAGACCGAAAAAACAGGGATGGGGCTGGTGCTAGTCTCAATATCAACATTCCTAGCGCCAGTGGCTATTGCTAGCCTCACAATCTTGGATGGCTGGAGCGTTAGCAACCTTCTTTGGTAACGTAGAACCCGTCATCCTCACCGTTCCCTCGCATCTAGAACGTATAGTCAGATGTGAATAGAATGGACAGTAAACCAGAAGAAACAGACTTAGCGACTTCACCACAAAGTTCAGTGATGTCACTGTTCCCGTCGTTGGTTGCGCAGTCGGAAACCTGCTGCGAAGGTTTCATATAATCCTTGAGTGCGTTCTTGAACTCTACAACATCACGACAGAGGTTTATGAAGTCTTGCGAGTACGTCTTTGCCGTGTCACCGCGCAGGGGATCCGCGTACTATATGACGGCGACGGGGTCATTACCGGACACGAAAGCATACAAGGCATAGGCGTACTTTAACAAACCTGTCAAGTTTTTCTTGGGCTTGAACCATTCCCTCCTCAGACTTCGCCTTTCTAACAAACGGGAGGACGTAGTCCAGAAATTCTGCTCACAATGGTAACTCGATCGAGTTCATGTGCGCAAATATCACCTACCTTGTATATGTGCGCCTATTCGCGCTGCCGTGCAACGAGACTCCACGCGGATGTAGAACCATCTCTTGAAGGGGGAATTGGGATTAGCAGATTCGCTAAGAAGGCTGGACATTCCCACCTTCTCATATCCTTCCCATGTGTCCCCAAAATTCGGGAGCGGCTCGCCATCGACCTCATAATGGTGGTAGTCGATCCTGACCGCTAGGCGCCTTACTTGCCCCATGCACCTGTCCAGATCGCCAGCGGAGCGATGCAGTTCCATGACCTCTTCCACCACGTTCTCCCACTTGGCAAGCTCGGTTTTCGTCGAGGCCACCGCGGCCTCCGAGTCTGAGGCGAGGGGGGTCAACGCTCCAAGATGCGTGTCCACCTCCGTAGGCCATGTCGCATGGGGGGCTGCATTCGAGATGGAGCCCAATGGAACCCGGGGAACTTGGGGGCGTGGCATGGCGCAAAGGGACATTGGTGGGAGGTATTTCCGTGCAAGTACTGGTTGGTCGGCAACGTGAAATGCCTCACATTACACTCAAATATATAGTGAGCAATAGGAGTTAGGGGGCTAAATGAACAAGTTAGGATAACTGGAACAAGCATGCGGTGCGACGTGCGGTTGGCTGCGGCGGACACCGCCACTGTTATTTCTATGCTCTTGACACGCCTCTAGGTGATGGAATGGGGTATACGCCCTGTTGTCATGCTATGCATGCAGTTCACCTCTGTCTCCCTACACCACATTCCGTCCCTGTGCCTGAGGAACAGTGTTGTCGTACACGCACGTTCTCAGTCCGACTAGAAAAAAAAAGGGATGATAAGCAAGGACTCGCGATATTCATTTTTTCATCTCTTCTTTCTTTCTCGTCATACTGTGATATATGGACGTGTGCAAGTGCGTGCGTGTGCGGGGTATGATATACAAAAAAAAATATAAAGTGAAGAACACCGCGATATAGAATCCGTAGCCAGCCGACTCCATCAACAAGTATGATAAGAAAAAAGATGATGAGAAGAAAGAAAAAAAGGACGCAGATCACATCGTCCAAGAAGAACGAGGCAACGTGAGCGACAGCAAAAAAAAAAAAAAAGAAGCAAAAAAAAAAAACACGCCAACCGGACGCGCTTTCGAGGGAAAGCTAAAAGCGCTTATGCGCGAGAAGAACAAACGAGGGTAGGAGGAAAGGATGGGGAGGAAGGAGTGCCCGGAGTGCCTGGTGGGAAGGGCAGCGGAACGAGAGGGGCGATGAGGGATTGCGGCCAGTCGGCCCGATTCACGCATTCGTGCATCACTCCGTCTTTTGTTTCGCGCTGGCGCCAGGCACGTCCCCGAGACGGTTGCCGACCTTGACTCGCTGCCCGGGCTTGACCGAAAACTCGAAGTTCTTTGGTGCCTCGAACACGAGCACGATCGTGCTCCCAAGACAGAAGCCGCCCATCTCCTGCGCTGGCGTCAGTGGCTGCCCATGGAGCAGCGCTGATGCGGCAGAGTAGACCGCCTCGGTGTACGTTCCCGGCGGGGGTGGACGGCCGCGGACGTTGGTGCGCAGTGCCTTTTTTGTGTCCAAGCGTGTGTGCGTGGGAACGGGGGAGAGGGGGAGGGAAGAGGCAGGGTTAGCGCGATCGTCCCTCAGTTCGGTGCTTTCGGGCTTACAGAATCAAAGTTCACTTTGATGCTACCGACGTTGGTGGCGCCGACGGGCACCATACCGAAGAACCCATACCTCCATCGGCCGAGGAGGGCGACTCGTTCATTGAGAACAAACAAGTTCTGAAGGCGCTTGGCCATGTATGGGGATACCGAGAACAACTCGCCTGAGGGGGAGATGGAGCGAGGTGAGTACACCCAGGGCGACCCGTGGAGAGTCAAGCATACGCACCGACGAAATGACGTCGTTTCTCCACGACCCATGCGGTGGGACTGTGGAAACGGTGATAGTCGCCTGGGGCAAGGTATATGACAGAGAAGTAGAGCGCGTTGCCGCTTCGGACGCTGGTCCCCGATATACTTCTTTTGCGCTCCCCCAGAGAGGATTGTACGCCCATCTCCCTAGCAACGGAGACGTCGTGTGCAAGAATCTCCTGAAGGCTACCTTCCTGCGCTACCGAGGCGTCGATTTGTGCACCGTGTTTATGGGGTATTTCCTCGTCGCCATCAGAATCCGATTCAGTGCGTTCAACAGGCGACATTGAACCAGGTGTGCTTGGCGAAGAGGATCCCAGTAGTTTGTCCAGACTGTACTCTATACCGTTAACAATGGCAAACTCGCGATGATCGACGGAGGCTTGGTCTTGCGGAAATTCAATGACGGTCGATGTTGGGGACGAAGGGCTGCTGGGGTCATGCCGTTCTACGCCGAGAAGCGCGTCTAGGGAATACGTGATTCCCTTGACTTGCTCCACGCGCAGATTATCGATAGTACCAAAGTGAATTACAGTTCCGTCGGCCGGACTGACCTAAAACGGTGATTAGTGACGAACGGACAAGGTTACAGAAACGGAAACCCACGAGGACCGCATTATCGACTGGTCGTGCGCCCGGTTTCAGCTTCCGATAAAAGAAGTCGCCCAAACTAGCGTATTGTGTCAAGTCGCTCGGCTCAATCTCGTCCAAATCACAACCGAAAACAGAAGCATAAAACCGAAAACCGTAGGGGCGAACCCAGATGGGGAGCTCAAACGAGTTGAGATAGCCCCAGACTCGAGAGAGATTGCGAAGCGGAAGAGCACCCATTACGTGAACCTAGGGAGGGTTCCATGACAGACACCATGCGGGACACATGCGTGCGCACCTGCCAAGGACCTTTAAGCTTGATAACCTCGCGACCGTCTTCGTCGACATGGACTTCTTTCTGAGCACGTGACAGCCTATGGAACTGGATAGCGAGGAGGAGCAGTGCGCCGACAGCGAGCGGGAGAGGATACCACTTCGTAGGCGTTTGGGTCCATGCTGTTACGATTTTCCCTGGGAGACTGCGGGTCAGATCAACGGGATGCAGAGAGTGGACGGAGCGTACGGTAGAGCGGCGCGGCCGAGGTACCCGGAAGCTGGTCGGGTGACTCGGGCGGGATGACATTTCGCGTGGAGAAAGACCGCCTGAAGGCGCCCTTGTTGAGCGAGCGCACTGTTCCGGACAAACTGATCCTTCGTTTCACAAACACTCTCGAGAAAATGGCAGAGGACGTGTTTGCAGCAGCGGACGTGGTGGAAGAAATGACATGAGAGGCAGCCTGGAGGGGCCGTTTACCCTTGATTAATGCTTTATAGAGCATTTTAGAACTTGGTGGGCATGAAAAACGGGGGTCGTGGAGCTGAGCAACCAGGCCTCTTATAAGCTCTGGCGACTGTGCTGTGCAGTCCGAGACGGCCTTTTTCAGCGATAGAGCGGCCGCTCAAAAAAGGCAACGCCTTTGAAAAATAACACTGACAAACAATGTTGCTCTCTGCGGCCGTCCGTCCGCTCACACCAGCTGCGCCCAACAAAAGAAATTTAGAGAATTACAGCGCCTTTTTCTGCTCGTGTTTCGCGCAGACTCGGGCTACATCCGCAGACGCCCGGATCCTGACACGCTGATGGTCGGAGTTACAAATAAGTCTTGACCTGAGCGGCTTATTCATCAGCGCCAGCACGCCACACGGCTCTTTCTCACAGCCATCACCATGGGCAATGACGGCGGAAGCATCCCCGACAGACGCGACCTCGTAAAGACCAGACCCAAGGCAGAGCAGGCAGACAAGGCGAACCAAGTGCGCGCCAGGTGGTTTTTCTGTGCGCTTTCCAAGGTATGTCTTTCGTCCGCAGCGCGCCCAAGAAACGCGTTATTAATATCCCGCCTTCGTAGCATTTGCTCCGGGAGCCGATCGTGTCGTGTGACCTAGGAAAGCTGTATAACAAGGATGCTATCATCGAGTATCTATTGGACAAGTCAACATATGGAGATGGGGAGGAGATATGTGGGCATATACGTTCGCTAAAGGTACGCTGGGTTATCTCGGCTCCTATGCTCACGTTCACACCTAATCCAGGACGTCAAAACTCTAAAGCTCACGGCACGGTCGACACCTAGCCCTTCCGCCGATGCTCCACAGTTTGTCTGCCCCCTCAATCTGAAAGAGATGAATGGAACACAGCCGTTTGTTTACATTCGCTCCTGTGGCTGCGTTTTCTCGCAGGCAGGTCTGCGCACGCTCCTTGGACCAGCGCCATCCATCAGAGAGGTATCAAACAGCGACGAGAGCAACGGTGGTTCCGCTGACAAGGAGGAACTCGAGGTCTGTCCTCAGTGTGCTACCAAATTCGCGCAAACGTCCGACATCATGATGATCAATCCCTCTGAAGACGAGGAGGAGCGCATGCGTGCGGCGATGGAACTTCGTCGTTCGCGCGAGCCTGCCAAGTCCAAGACGAAGAAACGGAAGGCTGCGGTGGACACGATCGTGGACGAGGCTATCGCCGCGTCGAAAAAGAAGAAATCATCTCCAGCGGGGCACTCCCCTTCGCCTGCGCCCGGCCTGAACCCTACAATATCAACCTCATCGCGGGTCCTTACGAGTTCACTCGCTGCGGAAGAGGCTAAGCGCAAGGCCAACATGAGCGACGCCGTCAAGTCATTATACCGCGGAAAGGACGATCCACCGAGGAAAGAAACGTTCACCACCATGGGAACATTCACTAGAGTGAGTTATCTCTGTTCCATGATCCAGCAACCGTCTTACTGACGGGTTCAAAATCTAGTATGCATAGAATTTGTGATTTTTCTCTTGTTGTACTCTGTTCTGGTGTGTGTATGATGATATTTTAGCGCTCCATCTGTGCAAGATTCGTTCGCAATAGCGTGATTAGCTGTCGCCTTCATCGTGATCGGTCGGACCAAATGGGCCAGCCGCGATATTGGTTCCTGGTATTGCTGATTTATTTATTTATTCATCCGGTGAGTTCGAAATAGCCATAATCCCTCAGTATGTGGGAACCAGACGGTCGTCCTTGTTGGCCTAGACGGGGTGTCATAGCCGAGCGTGTCGGGTAGTCGCCGGTCGCCGGTCAGCGCTTATCGTGTCCCTCAAGGGCTGCTATCGTTCTTGAATGGTTAGTATTCAATGCCTTGGCCAGGATGGCGTGCTTGGTTCCACACGTGTTATGGGTGAGTGATAATCGGTTCCCTTATCTTGGGGCACGCGCGTCACAGAGCGAAGGTCGTGTGAGCGCAACACGAGGTACTCGGAGCACGGCCGAAGGACTCCACAAATGGCGAAAGCCGCTGAGACCCTTTTTTCCCCACAGTCCACGATGCCAAGGCTTCCATCGATTGGGGCCTTGCACACGACTCTGAAAAGAGCGCATTCGTTCGGACCCACTGTCCTGGCGTGCTGTTCCCAAACCGAGCGCACAACGGTCGTGTGACCACTAATCTGCTGCGTGGCGTGTGGCGGCGGCGGCGGCAGGGCGGAAGTGTGTGGGTCCCGTGTACTATTCTAGTCGAGCTTAGACAGCGTGAGGGGTGCTGTGGAAATGTCGCCTTCTGCTCTCCCTTTTCTTTCTTGCGGGCGCAGTCCCATTCGGTGACGCACAGCCCCACTTGCGTGCTCTTTGCGCCGTCCCCACCAACTTGGAACGCCGATGTTCTCCGACACTTGCGCGATAGGACGGCTAGGACGGCAATGTGAACACCCGGGACATGAGGCGCATCCAGTGGATGGCGTGATCACGATGTGCATATCCCGGGAGTGGGGAAATGACGATGTGGCACCCTTGCTCCAGATATCTAGCCGAGAACGTTTCGTCCCATCGTCAGAGCGGCATGCATCGTGAGTACATGGGTCCATTGAGATAGGGAAACGCTAGCGAGAAGACAGGAATTCGCTGGGCAGAGAAGTCGACTTCACAGTCAGCAAGAGAAAGTGAACGGAATGGTGAAGGCGAGGAAGGTGAGGCTCGATGCAGGTGGGAGCGTTGGGGGTTTGTGGGAACGGACTGGAGATTCGGCGTCGTCGTCTTGTTGTGGGGTCGAAGTGACATGTGGGATACCACAAAGCTAGGAAGAGCGGCTCCTTCACTCTCGGCTGGCAAGCAACCGCCAGATGCCCACACGGTCGGGTAATTATCAAGCCTTCGCCCGACGGTAAGAGGAGCTGTGGCACAGTGGTACATCAAAGACGTTGGCCGTCGGAGTCGCTCGCCACAACTCCCTTCAGCTTTTACATATCCCACGACAGTCCCAGTTGCGGACCACCGGATCTTCGTCGTTCATGCATAGAGACGAGGGACGCTGATTGGTACATGGTGGCCTGGAAGACATTAGAGATCGAGTACCGGTCCCCAAGGTGTCGTCGTCACTCTTCCACTGCCCGCTCGTTCCTCCTGGAGGGTTCCCTTTCGAAGAGTCATCGACCCAATAATTGCTCTCGTTGGTAGGCCTGGGCCCAGAAAACAATGGATACAGTCACGGTGCACCCGTAGTGCCTTCCAGGAGCTGCTGTCTTGTCTCTGGGGTTTCTCGTTGTCATGGTATCATCCTTCATGGTATCGTAGTCTGCGCTGCGGGGTACAGTCCTGCTCATTCTGTGGTCTCGTCCGATTCGTCAAGTCATTGCGTACAGGTTAGCTCCCTATCACCTTTGGCCGCCCAGCGACACTATTTGCATTCCTGTGTCTAGGCCTTTCATCGTAGATGTCGACAAGTCGACGACAAACTCTGCAGGGGCCAGCGCACAAATTTGACTTCCTTACCCCAGAAATCAAAGAAGTCACGGCCAAGGCCGTCGATCATGTGCTCGCAAAGCCGCCAATCGTGCATGCTCCTTCTGTGGTTGCGAAACTGGGAGATTCCCCTGCTCCTTGCTATCCAGTTCCCCATTCCGTAGGCTGTCACATGCCTTTCTGGAAAGAAGTCACGAGGTTGTCAAGTCTGGCAGGTGCGTATACGCACGCGCGTTTCTTTCACAGTCCCTATCGTTGTGTGCTTCAACTCTCTCTCGGGACTCACGTAGCGGGAGCTCTTCCAAGAAAGTTCTTTTTCGGAAACTGACACCGGGGGCATGACCGGCAATGTTGTCTGAGTTGTCGATTCCGTGACCTTGTTGGTCTGTTACCGAGTAGCGTTTCAGGTCAGTCTAGCCGGCGGAACGTGCTTCACTTTGATACTATGGATAATCTCCGCGTGGAGCAAGTCAATCCTTGATTGCGCTAGGCGTAGAACATAGCGATTCCTGCAATCCTTCATCCCCAACATCGACTACCATGGGATTCTCGCGGGATCAAGTGTCTGACGATCATCACGAATTTCGTATCGTCGATGGCATTGAGTATGATCTGGACAAACTACAAGACAAAGGAGGGCGGGAAGCCTGACAAGATCATTATGCCGGACGGCAACGAAGAGATTGCGACGTTGTAAGATATCTCCTGTTCTAGCTCGAGGATTCGTGTCTCTTCATTGTCCCTGTCCCATCTTGCATCCCAGACCGCGAACAACCTTCTGGGGCCTGATAAGGATGTGGAGCTACTCGAAGGGACACTTGGGAGCCACTTGGATGCCGACTCTGACATGCCATATGGGAGCCTTCCGCCTCAACAGACGATGATCGTGCGCGCCTACTCTGATGACGTGGACGACCAGGTGCTGCCAGTGACGGGGATACAATCCAAGTTCATTGTAATACTTGAGCCTAGCCTCGAGTTCGTACGTCGGATCGAAGTGCACGGCAGTGCGAGCCCAGGGATCGATGCGAGGGCTTACTTTATGGTGTATCAGCTGAATTGCGCGGACCACAAGGATTTGGCCGGGCTCTGTCATGAAAAGGAGTCATTTGGACGTCCAATCAAGGAACGCGGTGTGCTCGATTATCGTACGCATAAGCCGCGCAATCCTACTGACTCGCGTAGTCGATGTTGCTGCCGATTTTCGAGGACAGACGACTTGGGACTAAGACCCGGGAGCAAATCATATCTAGCGACTGGGAGAAAAGAGCTGAGCACCCAAGCCTCCCAGGTGTGTTGGCACCCCCTCCGACAAACCCTTTGGCACTGGCGGGCTTCTGAAGTCATCGCTCATATGCGGGAGTCCCGATCGACCCTTCTTTCATTGCTGCATGCCTCGGGTCTCCTGGTGATTCCCGCAGCGCTCACCGTTGGCCATTACGTTCGTACTCCCGACATTGGTATCGAACGGAAGAGCATACCGGACTGGTGCCGAGTTTCAACAGTGGCCGATTATAAGGTGTTCCTTGCAAGTATCCCTACCTTCGTACCACATGACCGCTCACTTGATGTCTTTGTCGCCAGGTGCTGTAACACAGTGTGAATACGTAGCGCTCATTTTGCCCTCACCGGCATCGAAGCCAAACAAACTCATCGCCGTCTGCACACATGTGTGTAGACGTCCGCAAAGACGACCAAAACGTATGCCAAAAAAAAAAAACTCTGGCAGGCAGCCCGCCAAGAGGGCCATGAGGCGTAGCAGCGGGTCCGGCGATCCGGGTGCGTGGGCGCCGTCCGTGATCCACTCCAAGCTCGTGCTGCACTATTCGCGCTTGCACATCATCTGATCGTCCTCCTCGTACGCGCTGACGGACATCGTCCACGGCCTGAAGGCGAACAACCTGGAGCCAGACCCCTGTCGGACGATCGGGTGCGGAAGAGGATCCGGACGTGGGCGCAGGGGTCAACGCAGCGGCGGCGGAGCTGCTACAGTGCATTCCTGGTATGACATTGAAAAACATCAAGTACGTGACGAACAAAGTGGGGAGCGTGCGCGAGCTGTGTGAATTTGTGTGAGAGGATGTGGAGGGGATGCTCTGCTACAATATTATTGCCATCCGTGACATCGCGGGGAGCGAATGTCGGTGAGGCGGAGTGAATACTAGCATTAATCTCTTGAATGCGATTTTTAGTGTCATCTCAGGTCGGACTAGTTGATACGGCTGTACTGATCGTGGGTATCTCCCGTAGAACAGGCTATCATGACAATACTAATCTTACACTCGTACACGTGTACGACAACTTAGAACGGGACTCCCGACGCCCGACGCGGTCGATCCGCTGCTACCCCTTCAATTCAGATGGACACCTCGGTCTTGATACTGTATTGGTAGAGCGCTTCCTTGACTGTAGCAAAGTTCACTTCGAGTTGCTCGATCTGTGTCTGAAAGTCCTGCGTGACATGTGTCAGTTTTCGCAAGTTGACCAAGGACCCGACCCACTTCAAGATCGTCTTCCTCGTGAGCGAGCTTGAGCGTTGTGCCGAGTGTCGTCGCAGACGATGCAACCTGGAAGATCCCCAAGGGATTCGTTGTTTACCCAAAATGGGGACACAGATTCTTACCATGATCCAGATGCCGGACAAAGCTCGGACACGCGAGGCAATATAACTGATTGTCTTCTTCTCATTCTCTAGATCAGCCTGGATGCGTTCGGAGACATTCAACTGGCTAGTGAGTTCCTTAAGCTGCTGCTTTGCAACCCTGAGTCTCCTCCTGAGATCTGTTGGACCATGTTGTAACACAACGACTCTTGAAGAAGGGTCTGGATCTCACCGGCTCGCCTCTTCCTCGCTCTCCTGAGGAAAAAGATTTGACCCGCAGCAGCACAGACACCAAGGGCCTAGAGACAAGTTCAGTAGAAACAATATGGAATCACGAGATGTTTACTAACGAGAACACCAGTTACAGCTAACGGAGCCAAGGGACCAGCTGCCGGCGCAATATTCGCACTAACAGCAGCAACAGTAACACCAGTGCCAGTGAGCGCTGCAATCCAGCCTTTGATCTTCATTCCTATAGTATCAATGACAGGCCTCCATGGCATAAAATCAGACAGTTCTCACTATCCGGTCGTATCTATGAAGTGAATAAGACATACATGGTTTAAGTGATATACCGGAAGAAACAAACTGTTGAATCTGAGCAACAATCGCGGGTATCTCATTGTTTTTCAGGCTATCGATTCCTGCTTGGAGTGTGTCTTGTACAGGTTTCGTATGACTGTCGAACTTCTTCATGAATTCCTCGAGGTCGGTATGAAGATTCATGAAGGCTTGAGAATGGCCATTTGCTCTTCCATGGGTAGGATCCCCCTTCTGCGTAGTAGGGCTAAGCCTTTCCCCAGAAACACAAAACAATTGTGATGGGCATCTACTCACCGCGGCGAATTGTTTTAGTTTTTTCTGAGCCTTCTTTACCCCTGCCTCATCCTTGGCACCCTTGACCTTTGGAAGGACGTAGTTTAGGAAGTCTGGTCGTGGTGATAAATCACAGGAACTGACGTGGCTGCAGGTATCGCTCACATCCAATGTATGCCATCGTCTTTGACGCTGTCTCACGGGACTCCCGAAGGGTTGCTGCCCATTTCTTCAGTGGGATTTGAGACAATGAATTGTTTGAAACGTAGACACTCATACCTCTTGGTATGCCCTCCACATCGGCTCGAATTTCGGAAGCTCGAAGGGCTCGCCATCGACCTCGAAACAGTGGCCATCCACCTCTGCAAGGCGAAGCCGGACTTGCTCAAAGAGCCGGTCGGTCTCAGCGACACTATTCCCCAGATCGTCGACCTCTTTGAGAATCTGCTGTATTGTGTCATCTGCGGTGAGTTTCTTCTGTATGGCCTCGGCTCTGGCCCTCTTAGCCTTTATCGGGAGGTCAGAGAGGAGACGTAGTAGCTGTGTGAGGTCTTCAGGACGACTGTCGTAAGAGTCGGCAGCGTTCAGAACACAGTAGTTGGAGCCGGGGAGGATGTTTCTCATGACTGCTCAGTAGCCAAAGATTGAGGGTGATCGATAGGGAACGAAGAAAATGCCACCCTGTAATAGGATACAGTGAGGCGTGGGCAATTGATCGTGGATCGGAAGCTACCTCGCCAGATCACTCAAAGTGAGCTTGCCGATGAAAGGAGACTCCAGTTCTGCAGGAATACGATACAGGCTCGTCTTAAATACCTATCAACCTGGTCTGTGCTCCGAATCAGCACACCTGGTGTCGTACGCATGTCACTACGTCATGGGTCGAGAACATTCTAATACCATGATCCTGCGCTGCGGATACACGCTCTTACATAGTAAATATTGATAAATGGGGAGAAATGGCATCCAATGACCACCATAAAATTACCTTTCACTGAAAAAAATGGATACAAACTGAAAGAGCAAGTGTCACGCGTCACGCGGGTAACATCACCAGCCGGCACAGCATCGGCGATGCGACCATCGACTTCGACATAGAACATGCCATCAGACGTCACCGTCCTGTGCGCACAACACGACCATTCGTCGTGCATCAGTTCATGCTCCCGGGCGCGCTCAATTTGAACTTATCTGGCTCGTCGTCCCGGTTACGGAGTGTCTTATGAGGTATAGTTCCTGAAACCACCAATCAGCTTCTTATTCATCTCACTTTAAGAATGATGGGCGGGAAGAAACTTCCACTGTAAAGACATAACTCCGACATCATATAATTTGGTGGTTCATACAGCACGCGTACTCGCCATCACCATTCTCCCTGCTTGAACCTCTCGGACAGGCTGGAATGACGCTGCTCGCGGTGCTTGCCTTGCTCGGGAGTGGGGTGTCTATGACTGCTCGGGCGAGTAGCTCGGGTTGCCTTTGCACCTACGGTCAATCCTGCTGGCCCTCTGCTTCGACGTTCGCCCAACTCCAGTCCCAAGTGTCTCAGCCTCTCGTATACCCGCTCCCCACCGCATCAGGATGTTACCCACTCTCTGACCCATCCGGAAACTGCACTGCGATTCGCACAAATTGGGGCGAAGGTAACTGGCGTTCCTCTATGCCAGGATCGATGGAAGCACCAAACTGGGAGACGTTCACATTCCAGAATGGGACGATTGACGCGTGCTATCTGAATACGACAATCACGGGCGTGTGCGAGCAAGGGAGCGTCCCGGTGATTGGTGTGGATGCACGCTCGGTGGAGGATATACAGGTAGCAGTTAGATTTGCGGTACAGCAGAACTTGAAGTTGGTCGTCAAGAACACTGGGTGAGTTACTTGCCCGACGGACTGTATCAGAGATTGATCGATCTGATGCGCGAGCAGCCACGACTTTCTTGGTCGCAGTGCGGCACGGGGCTCGTTTGTGGTATGGACACATAATATGAAGAACATCACGTACAATCCCGTGTTTACGCCTCAAGGATCTCCCGGAAACGAGACGTATGACGGTATGCCGGTTTGATATTTATATCGGACTCTCATCTCCAACTGCTTGCCCTGTGCAGCTGTGACTCTCGGTGCTGGTGTACAATGGCATGAAGCATATGATGCCGTTAATGATCACGATCGGATGATGGTTGGCGGTGCCTCCCTTGGCGGTTCCGTCGGCTCATCCGGCGGATGGTTGGCAGGCGGAGGTCATTCACCCTTGTCCCCAAACTATGGTCTCGGTAAGGTTCACGAAGGATGGTATTGTCCGCCCAACTGATCAGTAGCACGAAGGTGTCGACAACGCGATAGAAATCTCTGTAGTATTATCCACGGGAGAGTTTTTGATCACGAACAACCACCAGAACTCGGATCTCTTTTGGGCCTTGCGTGGAGGTGGCGGATCCACGTACGGAGTCGTCACCTCGGTCACCTACCGCACCTACCCTTCAGTTCCGGTCTACCTCTACACCTTCCAGGCAAATATCACAAATTCCTCGATGCTTACAGAGCTTGTTGGCGGGTTCCTGCGCTTTCAACCCCAGTTTGCGGATAATGGGCTGGGCGGGTCCGGGAGCTTGATTGGTCAAATATTTTCCTTCTTCTACGTCGTGCCTGAACAGAGGAATGAAACCGCAATGCAAGCTGTCGAAGCCTGGCGCAACTACACAAATTCCTTGGCACCGTTCGGTGTCATCTCTGTTGACATCACGTACTCGCTTCCTTCTTATTATGCCTTCCTCCAGGACGTCTTCGGCAGTGGTTCTCAAAACGGTGTAAATCTTATGATTACATCTCGGATTCTCTCGCGGGACACCGTGGCCAACAGATACGCTCAAGTCGCTGAAATTCTCGTCAACTGCAGTTTCAGTTTCGAGTACGTACCGCGTGTCCTCTCGCCTAGACCGGCTAATACATTGTCATTACTTGTGCAGTACGGTCGCAGGTGGAAGAGTCAGCCAATTTAGTGCTGACTCTGCTGGGCTTAATCCCGCTTGGCGAAATGCGGTCGTGCAGACCACTTGTGGATTTTCTTGGGAGGACAGCATATCCTTGACCGAATTCAATGGGCTGGTTTCGCGACTTAGAGGATGGATCAATGCCACATATGCTCTCACGCCCAACGATGGAGCATACTTCAACGAGGTGCGTCACCGCGATCGTCCTATAAAAGACAGACCGTGGACATCTCGATTTAACACTCGCTCATTGACAGGCGTCCCTGTTTGAGGTCAACTGGCAACAGACCTTTTTCGGCTCGCATTACCAGAGGTTGAAAGCGATCAAGGACAGGTACGACCCGAACCGGTTGTTCGTGGTCGCAGAAGGGGTTGGATCTGAGGAGTGGAACAGGGAACTGACGTGCCGGGATTGATATGATTCCTTCGCCGCCTTCTGTTGTTTTCATCGTGGCGGCTATGCTGCGACTGCGACTGCTTGACCTTTTTTTTTTTGCTTTTGCTTTTGGTACGTAATAATTGACTACGTTGTAGATACATCATCGTGACATGCAGCTCGTACTCTGATCTATGTATTTCATTTCAGGATTTCAGCCAAAGATTCTGTGGCTCCATAGGCTAAATACGTCACTCCCTATATGCGGGGTTTCCGTACACTTCAGTTACCGTGATGCTTCTACGGTAACGAGTCACACACCACCCTCCTCTTCACCGCGGCTCACTGTTTGCTGTCCCCCTCGAACTCATCTGCCTGGGTCGTCGAACCCCGTCGACCATCTACGCCATCGGCACCCTCTGTCTTTGGCTACCGAGCAGTCATGAGAAACATCCTGCCCAGCTCCATCTGTATCCTGAACGCGTCCGGCTTTTACGACAGTCTACCTGAGGACCTCAAACAGGAGCTACTTCTCTTCTCTGACCTCCCGAAAAAGGCCAAGAGGGCCGGAGCCGAGGCCATACAGAAGAAGCTCGCCGCAGATGACACCATACAGCAGATTCTCAAAGAGGTCGACGATCTGGGAAACAGCGTTGCTGAGACCGATCGGCTCTTTGAACAAGTCCGACTTCGCCTTGCAGAGGTGGACGACCACCGATTCGAGGTCGGTGGCAAGCCGTTCGAGCTTCCGAAATTTGAGCCGAAGTGGCGGACATACCAGGAGGTAAGAGCGTCCGCGATTCGAAGGGTTCGTTGTCTCAGATCCCATTGAAGAAATGGGCAGCAATCCTTCTGGAGTCGCGTGAGACGGCGTCAAAGACGGTAGCGTACATTGGATGTGAGCGATACCTGCAGCCCCGTCAGTTCCTGTGATTGATCATCACGACCAGACTTCTTAAACTACGTCCTTCCAAAGGTCAAGGATGCCAAAGATGAGGCGGGGGTAAAGAAGGCACAGAAAAAACTAAAACAATTCGCCGCAGTGAGTCGACGCTCACTACAATCGTGTCGCGAGTGGTTTAGTCCTGGTGTATAGAAGGAGGATCCTACCAGTGGGAAAGCAAATGGGCATTCTCAAGCCTTCAAGAATCTCCGTACTGACATCGAGGAATTCGTGAAGATGTTCGACGATTACACGAAGCCTGTGCAAGGCGCACTCCGAGGATGGATCAGTAGCCTGGACGACGCTGAGATCCCCACAATTTCTGCTCAGATCCAACGGTTTATTTCTTCCGCTTTATTATCCGAATCGTGCATGTCTGATTCACCTCATAGATGCGACCTAATAGTGAGAGCTATTTGGTTTTATGCCATGAAGGCCTGTTGTTGATACCACAGGTATCAAGATTAAAGACTTGATTACAGCGCTCGTTGGCACTGGTACTGCTGTTGCTACTGCTAGCATGAACATTGCACTGGCGGCTGGTCCCTTAGCTCCGTTAGCTATTACTGGTGTTCTTGTCAGTAAACATCTCATGATTCTATATCATTTCTGCTCAGTCTGTCCTCCAGGCCGCTGGTATCTGCGCGGCCGCAGGTGAATTGTGGCTGCTTATTAGACAGCTGAACAAGCAAGACGGTGAGATCCAGATCCTTCTCCATAGAGTCGTTACGTTACAACAGGTTTCGACAGATGTCGAGAGGAGACTCGGGGAGGCAAAGCAGCAGCTTAGTAAACTCACCAGCCAGATGGATGTCGTACAACGCATCCAAGCCAATCTGGGAAATGAGAAGAAGACAATCAGTTATATCGCCTCGCGTGTCCGAGCTTTGACCGACATCTGGGCCATGGTAAGGATCTGTGTCCCCATTTTGGGTAAATAATGAATCCCTTGGGGATCTTCCAGGTTGCATCGTCTGCGACGACGCTCGGCGCAACGCTCAAGCTCGCTCACGAGGAAGACGATCTTGAAGTGGGTCGAGTCCCTCGTCAACTTGCGAAAACTGACACATGTCACGCAGGACTTTCAGACACAGGTCGAGCAACTCGAAGTGAACTTTGCTACAGTCAAGGAAGCACTCTACCAATACAGTATCAAGACCGAGGTGTCCATCTGAATTGAAGGGGTAGCAGCGGATCGACCGCGTCGGGAGTCCCGTGCCGAGTTGTCATGTACGACAGTACGGGTGTAAGATGCATTGTCATTATAGCCTGTTCTACGGGAGATATCTACGATGTGCAGCCATATCGACTGGTACGACCTGAGATGACACTGAAAGTCACGTTGAATAGGTTGAATTCCCCGGGGGTGTCTTGCGGCCCCAAGAGATTCATGCACTCCGCCTCACCAGCGTTCGCTCCCCGCGATGCACAAAATTGTAATAGAGGTTCCCGGGTTTCACTCCAAGCGTCCCCTGCACATTCTCCGCGCTAATTCACACAGGTCGCGCGCACTCCCCACTTTGCTCATCACGTACTTGACGTTCTTGGATGTCCACACCGAGAATGCACTGCAGCCGCTCTGCTGCCGCCGCGTTCACCCCTCCGCCCACGTCCAGAATCTGTTCTGCCCCGATCTCGATCACCCAACAGGGGTCTTGCTCCAAATTGTTCGCTGTCAGGTCGTTGGAGGTGTCCGGCGTTACGACGACCAGATGATGCGCACGTGTGGAAAGTGCAGCGTGAGCTGGACGAGCTTGGATTGGATCGAGGGCGGCGCACGCGCGCCTAGATCGACGGGCCCGCTGCTACGCCTCGTGACGTAAGTTGCTCGCCACAATTTTTCACGTACGTTTTTATTGTCATCCCGATTTTCCACACGTGTGCGAAGACGGTGACGATTGTGTTTGGCTCCGCTGCTGGCGAGATGAAGATGAGAGCCACGCACCTCGAGCGAAGACGCCTTGTTAATGGTGTACGGACACGAGTTCATACTGTGTGTGCTTGACGGCAGAGACATCAAGTAAGCAGCCATGTTGCACGAAGGTATCACAGGATACTGGCAAAGCACAACTTGCAATCGAGCACAGTTCCTCAGGTATGTGGGAACGACATAGACCATCGGCTGTCCTTGTTAGCCCAGACCGCGGGCAGCTTGGCGTGCCTGGCAGTCATCAAGCGTCGGTCAGCGCTCATCGCGTAGCTGCCATCATTCCTGTATAGCAAGTATTCAATACCTTGGTCAGGATGGCATACTTGGTTCTAAAGGTGTTGTGGCTGAGTGATAATGAGTTGCCTTATCTTGGGGCGCGCACGTCACGGAACCACGGTCGTGTGGGCTTAAGATGAAGTACTTAGCGCGGCTGAAAGACTCCACAAATGGCAAAAGCCTGCTTTTCCCCATACATGGTCCACGATCCCAGGGCTTCCATCGTTTGGGTCTTGCACACGGGTCTGAAAAGAAGAAAAGACACGCACTCGTTCGGACCCACTGTCCTGGCGTGCTGTTCCCAAAGTGGGCGCACAACGGTCGTGTGACCACTATTCTGCTGCATGGCGTGTGGCAGCAGGAGCAGGGTGAAGGTGTGTGAGTTCGGTGTTCTATCCTTGTCGAGCTTGAGGGGTGCCATGGAAATGTCGCCTACTGCTCTCCCCTTTCTTTCTTGCGGGCGTCGTCCCACGGTGACGCAAAGCCCCACTTGCGTGCTCTTTGCGCCGTCCCCACCAACTTGGAACGCCGATGTTCTCTGACACCCGCGCGATAGGCGACAAGGACGGCAACGTGAACACCCGGGACACGACGCGCTTCCAGCGGATGGCGTGATAGCTATGTGCATACCCTGGGGGTGGGGAAATGACAACGTGGAGTTCTTGCCCCAGACATCTAGCTGGTCCCATGATCAGAGCGGCATGCATCATGAGCACATGGGTCCATTGAGATGGGGAAACGCTAGCGAGAAGACAGGAATTCGCTGGGTAGAGAAGCCAACTTGGGTCCGGTAACAGTTGGCAAGAGAAAGTTCCCGGGATGGCGAAGGCGAGAAATATGAGCTCCGATGGAGGTGGGACCGGTCTCTGGAGGCGAGTAAACAGATATGCAAGAGGGACTGAGGAAGTCGATGGACGAGAGTACATGCCCGTGGTTCCCTTCCATCCGGGTTGGGGGTATCAGCTCGGCGTCATTGGTCCGCGACGAGGTATGGGGAGGCCAAAAAGTGATGGAAAAG
>JBBPMG010000118.1:0-51812 GCA_038090195.1 Boletellus deceptivus
GGATTACGACCAACGCCAGTGTGATGGGCCGGAGTTGCTGTGGAGATTATATGCGCTGGTCAGCCCGCCCAAAGCACATACATTGCCTGAGCCGCCGCCGGCCGTCGAGATGAAAGCCAGAAATGTTGTGATCGAGTTTCATGATACGGAATTGATCGTTCGCACGCCGAGGTCGAGGTGTACTGACTCGGGGCCAAGCTACCACTATCCTCAAACTTACCTCGGCGCCGACCGCTGTGTGACGACCATATCATGAAATGCTACAACTGGATACCCATGACAGTGTCATCACATGCGGTGTCCTCGCTCGCACGAACGAGCCTGGGTGAGGATGATGCTGGTCGTCAAGGTGGGAAATGATATCATTTTTCATCTGATATATTGGCAGCCAGCGGCTACATGCTGGGCACAAGATATGTTCAGTCAAGCCCTCTGATCTTTCTTCTGAACCCCTTCCATGACCCTCATTAGGCTGCCATTCAGAGAGGCGCACATATACCTTGCTCTGTTTTCTAGGCTGGCGTTTGCCACCCCGCAGAATGTCACTGTAGACGACGCTGTTTTGGCAGGACCCGTGGTACCACAATACTTGCCCTCTACATTATCGTGGAATCAAGGGAATGATTGCTCATTTTGCCTCGCTAAACCCGACCCCTCGCAAGTGTACAATGGCACATGGCACGACGCGACGTTTACGCCAGACTCTGAGATTTCTCAAGCGATCCAGTTCACTTTCGAAGGTTAGTTCCCTCATCTTTTATTTGATATCACGGATACCATCAACGCTGCAGGAAGTGCCTTGTACATATTCTTCGTCCTCGCAAACACCATCCCTCCTGCCGATACACTCACCGATGTGGTTTTCCACCTGGACGGGATTGCAGTCGGCACGTTCGTGCACGTCCCATCGATGACCAGTGATTATCAATACAACGTACCAGTCTACATCAACAAATCCTTGTCCTCTGGCAAGCATGAGATGACCATAGAGCCTGTCAATTCGGGGAATGCGGTGTTGATGTTATTTGACTACCTGGTTTATACGTACGTCCTACATTTTGTCGTGCAGGAGGACAATCTTCATGGACTCGCCAGCACGGATATGGATAACCAAACAACACCAGACACCCTAGACACGACCCCAGGTCAAAACACGGCTGCCATCGTTGGCGGTACAGTGGGTGGGCTTGCTGCTCTTGTGTTTGTGACTGTGTCTCTGTTATGTTATCGGAGACATAGAAAACACAGAAACCAACATCAGCTTCTCCCGTCGAAAGGGAGGCCCGTGCTAGGATCATTTGAGACATTAGCTCCCAGTCCGATACCTTTCGTAGCAGACACTGCATCAAGTCCCCATTGGATGGAGTCGCATGCTCCCCACGTACGGATGGTATGTATCCGTTTTGATCGTGTTATTTCAACTCAATTTTACTTGGCACCATGAGGGGGCAAGCAACAGGTCACTGGTGACATTGTGTCCTCCAAGTCCGGTAATCTCCATTGACCCACCTTCTACCGCTTCTTCATTCGGTGATAATGCTGCGCTCCTCAAGGAGGTTGAAACACTCAGGGACGAAGTGTCTCGTCTCCATCGTTTGCAAAGGCGCAATTAAAATGGTATTACTATGAAGCAAAGGGTCTACATTACTTGGATCCTCGTGGTAGCGAGTCTTAGCTGTAGGTGTCATGGCATTCATGGTGATTCATTGCGACTTGCCAAACACACCGGGCCTCTATTTCCTGTCGTGGTCGGTGGTCAAGTGCAACATAAAGCTCTGAGAGCCTGCCTGTGGATCACTTCAAGTGGAAACCATCAGGGTTCACTGCCATGAGCCTTTGACTGTGACCCTATGACTGACATCAGCAAAACTAGGCCCTGTCCGTCTTGATTATTCTCACCACCGCCTTCATCTTCCTGCTATGTTGTGTGTTCATTCCGATTCCCGCGCTCCCAGTTACTCTATTGATGACGACTGTCGCTCAGTATTCAGATCCATATGTCGAAGTGACATAGATTCGGTTGGGACGCCAGTGCTCACTCTTGCCATGATCCATGGCTTTGGGCATTGATTGTGGTTATATCATGCACAATTGGGTGCCGTACAGCCAGTGATCCATTGTCTGCCCCACCAGCTCGAGACCGCGATCCCTCGCTTAACCCTGATGATCCGAGAGCGCATCCAAATATGAACGACAGCCCAGCCCCCTCTGGCACACAGATCAGGATTATGACAGATAATTATTAGTAGGCTATGGCCCACCTACTTGACATGTTGAATAGTAGATCTCACCGTGGGCCGCATACAACACCCTGATACATCTACGCCCAATTATACTCGACAAGGAATCTTCGCAAGTACCAATATTTTGGAAGAAGAACGCCGTCCGAGAACGACGGGACAGCTCTCTTAAGCGTTCTACACATTCGCCTGTGAACATGCCCTGCAGGAGACCACCCGCGACCCCATGCATCAAAACTTGAGCAAGCGTGTAAGTGGCAGTGGAAAAAAAAAAGGGTTGCGACTCAATATTCAATCCTCACCTTGGTCTGGGTTTAAGAGTATTCGGGGGGAGGCTGCGACTCCAGCCCAGAGGTACTCCAGCTATGGTTTTGAATGGTCCGTAGACGTGCGACCTCGTCCCTCAGCAGTTCTACCTGCTCCAGAATCTCGGTGGTATCATGCGACCGCGCACCGGACGAGACCGTCGCGGCGGCCGTGGTGGGCCTGGTGGGGGTCGATGGCAGAATTGGGGATGATACCCCCACTGACGATACCCCATTCTTACGCCTGTACCCGGGCTGAAAGACCTTGAGTAACAAATGGACGTGGGCATTAGATCATGTCTGCATATGGAAGATAAAATTCCCGTACCTCGGTCACAGGGGATGTCGCCGCCGTATGAGTGGATAAAACGAACGGCTCTATCGCGGCCGTTTCGGCCGAGGAAGATCGTTCTCCAGCGCGTCGCTTGTATCGCCGGTAATATAATAAGGATGCGATCACAAGCAAGACGATCCCCACCCCCGCAACCGTGCCACCGACGACAGCGCCGACATTGAGTTTCGAAGATGTTATGGGTACGACGGATGAAGTGGACGTGGGTGATGAGGACACAGCAGTCGTCGTTAGAGATTCAGAGTTCGTGTCTGTGCTGATTTGAGAGAAAGGGAGGTATGGAAAACGGTCACACAATAATCAGAGGGAGACGTACGTGTAAATCAGATAATCAAACAGCATCAACACGTCGTTCACAGAATCGTTCACAGGCATGACCAGCATCGTGTGCTGACCATAAGGTATAGAACTGTTGGCGAACACCGTCTGGTTGTACTCGAAGTTCGTGCTCGTGGAAGCGTTGTGTGTAAATGTGGACGCAGGGGTTCCATCGAGAACGAATTCGACATGCGTGAACGTGGCAGTATCGGGCACGTAATTTGCAAGTATAAAGAAGATGTACAACGCACTCCCTATCGCAAAAATCGTCATCAAGCCACACCGCTGAATGAGTGGTCGGACGTGCCCGTGAACGTGAACTCAAACGCTTGGGTAATCGAACTAGCTGGATAATATGTTGTGTCGTGCCATGTGCCGTTGTACGTCATAGATCGGTCCAGCTGAACGAAGCAGCCGGAACAGTTGTTGCCCTGATTCCAGCTTGATGGGGAGGGCAGGTAGGTAGGCACGACGGTGCCGGTTAACACTGCATCATCGACAGTGACGTTCTGAAGGGCAGCGAAAACGAAGCTAGCAAACAGAATGATACAAATCTCAGCCTGCACGAAGAGCCGCATTCGCCAGCCAGATAGCAGAGAGAGGACGGTGGGATGCGCCAGGCCAGGCAAAGGGCTGGACCGGACTTGTCGTGGAGAATATATATATATGCACTGGTCTGCTTGCTTTGCTTGCTTACGTTGATGCGGCCTGGGCAACCGTGGGCTGTGGAAGTGGTGGAGTGTCCGTCCCGTGCTGTGAACTCCGCGTTCCGAGTTCTCTAACTCCACAACGCGCGACACCCGTTCCAGGTACCGGGCCTCGATCACATTGGGACGTTGCAGTACCCATGACAGTATGCTTGTATGGGATGTCTCCGGCAAATCGACAGCAGCGGGTCCAGGCACATTTGTGCCTGTTTGTAAGGCACCAGGACAGCCATCAAGGCGGTAGTACTGTCACATGACATGACATGAATCACGTGCGTATTCGATACCTGCACCCTGCACCAAGACCGACCACAGCTCTAAGTCGAAAACTGCCGTGTGTCTACCGTATCTGATGGACGACCCCATCGAGGTCACTTTGTTCCAAAAGACGTCAGTGAGGCCTGCTGATGGGCCATCGCCATTCTGCTTAGCATCTTCCAAGCTTCTTAGATAGTCCCTTCGAAACCATGCTTGACTCGAACTAGCGCCACATCCAGCTTTGCGCGCAACTCCACGCTGCATACCGTCTCCAGTCTGCCCGTGCCCGTGCAATCCAGTAATTATTTGCTCAACACAAAATTGCTGAACTCTGCAGTACATACACCTGGCAGCAATACAGCCTCTAGCACTGTGACCACAGTGGCAAGTGCAAAATTCAATCCCATCGATCGATGTGTCGACTTGCCCGAGTACGTGGCACTGCACTCGTATATAAATTCCACGTCATTGCTACACCGCGATCAAACGTCGACCCAAAAATATAGCCTACAAGACACTACTAATAACAACAGCCAGGTGTATATGCGTGCTAAGAAAGAGAAACGAAAAAAAGTGACATCATGTTCAGAGGAACGCCCAGTCTTGACCCTCAATGCCAGTATCGACACCTTGCATGCATATGCGCCCACGCAAACACTCTTTTATCGCCCAAGGATTCTCTCGCGAGTCCGGTGTCCTGGAACACCATAACTCTGTCGCATCTATCTCTTGCGCTTGCTCCTGTTGTTCGTTATCGGGGGTGCTACAGTGGCTGCCATCGTTGGCCCTTGAGCTTCTAACGGTACATGGGTTTGTGCGCCATCCATGGTCACGTCCGACTTGCGCTTCCGTCCGCGTGGTCCTGCCCCCGCCCCCATCCCCATCCCCGATCCTGCACCGACACCCGAAGCAACCCCAGATCCGCCATTCGCCATGCCAGCAGGCGCTTTGAATCCTTGCGATCCACGGGGTACGCCTGCACGAGCACCGCCACCACCCCCAACCCCCTCGCTCCCATCCTGTGACGCGACCTCGTCCAAAAACGCATGCAACTGCTCTGACGATGCACCCCCAATCCTGGTCGGATCCGGCCCCTTGGGCACGACGACGGTCGATGGATCCAGCTTCTCTGCCAACTTGTCCAGGTCGCCGTCTTCCTCGCTCGCACGGGGCATGTCCATCAAGAACGCATCAAAGTCAAAGTCCTGGCCGGAACCAATGTTGACGGGTGCGAACATGTCCGCGTCGCCTGTGGGTACCGATCCAGATGGAACCTCCCCGCCGCCGCCCATGCCAGTAGCAGTTTCTGGAGAAGGTATCGAGGAATCCAGCGTCGTGGGGTCGATGCCTAGACTCTGAATGAGTGACTGTATGCTGCTCTGTAACTCGTCCACGTCGTTATTGATCTCCGCGGTATTTTTGTAAGTCTTTTGAAGCCGGTCGTCTTGCTGCTCTAGCGACAACGGGTCTGGATCCGAAGATCCACCAAGAAGCGAGAACGTAAATGGCGACAATGCGTTGGCAGCGGCGTAGTCAAATGCCGGAGGCGATCGTGTGGGAGTGGTAACGCCGGAAGGCACGTTTCCTGTTCCTTGAGTGAGCTGGTGAGAGCTATCGCTATACGCAGACGGGGCGATGAGATGTTGCTGGTGATATGGCTGACCTGGTGGTAATAATTCGGGATTGATAGATTGTGCGGCAAGCGCCGCGAGCAGCTTCTGCATTTGTGATGGTGAGTTGAGAACAGAGGTTAAAGCCGATTGTATAATGCTGTCGTTGTTCGCCTGCGAAGGTGTATACGGTGTCGGAGTCGCAGGAGCCGTGAATGGTACTGTATTCGTGGTGTTTGACGGCGGTGCGGTGGGCGTTGGTCGGGTCTGTTGTGGGGTTGCACAAGGTTCCGGGCCACCGGGGGTAGGCGTGCCAGCGACGCTCGGTTCGACAGAACTAAATCTCGGGGTAGTAAACGGCTCCGAAGGCGGTGCGGGTGTACCCAACGACGACCCAAAGAGATCTAAAGTTCGAGATCAGCCTAGTGAAGAGTAAAACCGGCCAACAAGACCCACTCGTTGAACTCGTCGATCGCGTACTTTCCATGCTCGACCTAGACCCCTCCTCCGCGACGTCACCCGTGCCCGCATTTTGTCCACTCCGACCGTCCGAGATCATCAACCTCTGAGGTTTCCTCGCCATTACCGCGTGTGGCCCATCCTCGTCCTTTCGCATCTGAGTCTCGCCGTGCCCAAACACCCCCGCCAAAAATTTCAGAATCCGATTGATGGTATCCTGGTGCTTCTTATGTCTCTCCCTCGCCGTCATCGCCTCCTGCCAGAGGTGCTGATTCGAACTCTTGAGCTCGTTCAAGTCGGCAGAGATGGCCGCCTGATGTCGCTTAATCACCTGTATCCCACTCACAATCGAATTGATGTCCAACAGCTGGTTCGCAGACAACGTTCCTACCGCACCGGTCCCTGCCACGTCCTTGTTGGCAATAGGCGCCGCGTGCACGTCGTCGCCCACCGTCGCCGCCTGCTTCTTCCGCTGGATGAGACACAACAGGTCAGGTTGCCCGCGCAGAAAGTGTGGGTGCTCAAAGTTCCAAAACTCGGTGTCCGAGTCGGCGCGGAGCACGCCCTGTTGGAGATGGGGGATCTTGTGGAAGCCGTACATGTTCAGTTGGCGGACAAACGAGCTAAAGTTCTTGTGCTTGAACCAGCGTCCGAGGACTTCGCTTGCGAATCGCTCCTGGTCGAGTACTTGGGAGGAATGCGCAGGGGGTAGTCAGTCGCGCGTTTGGGCGCGTAGCGTCAGAAGGAATGCTCACCAAAGAAAGAGTCGCCGGTATCAGACCATCTTATGAGATCTTGGTCGGCGGGGTCGTTGACCATCCTGTCAGGAAGAAAGCAAAGGAAAGTAAAAGGAATTGACGGGTCCTGCTCAAAGATTAGATGACGAGACGCACTCGTATAGTTTCTGCAGAAAGGCAGGGACGAGTTGTCTTGCTGGCCTGTTCAAATGGGATGAGCTCCCCCTCGGTGCGACAGTAAGCGACATCTGCTGGTCTGTTGTCGCTGCCATCTTCGCGGTTGTTGTCGAGGTCGGCGTCGACGCTGGCGAGCAGCTTTTTACGTGCAAGACACAGCAAGTGTGGACAAGGTAATATACTTGGAACAAATACGCGAAAACATTGATTGATTTAGATGTTAACCCTAACCTCCGTCCATATTGCGTCATCAACTTCATGCATAGGCGACCATCGCGAGTGGCGGAGAGGCAAAGGGGATCAGTCATCCAGGGTACATTAAACACAACGGACCGTCACCTTACTCTGCACACCCCAGCATCACCATCTTCTTCCGGATCTCCTCTCTCAGCATCACAATCCGACTGTCCAGCCTCGACGACAGATCCATCTCCCGCGTGCAGGTACCAGTCGCTTCCGTCAGCATCCCCCTCGCCGCTCTAAACGTGTTCTCCCACTCCGTCAGCCCCTTTTCCTCTTCACCTGCCGTTTTCTTGGAAGCAGTTTCCCGCTCCGCGGCCTTTCGCTCCCCCTCCATCATCTCCAGCACTGCGAGCTCGAAGTACGCGACGGCGTTGACCCAGGTACTGATTTCTACATCCGCGCCATGCTTCAAGGCATCGTTGAACAGTGCTCGCCCGGTAACGTAATCACCTATCGTACGGTGAACGATGCCCAGAATAAGAGATCGAACGGCAAGCTCGTCGGGGGTATCGAGGTCGAGGGGAGTGTTCGCCGGTGACGTGGGTTGTGCCTGCATGTATTTACCCACGATTCCAACGGGTGGCGTAAACGCAGAGAGTTGGTCAATGTGTGTTAGTGCGGTGGCTTCGTCGATGTGAGCATGCGTGTTCCAAACTATCGGACATCCGCCTCAGTGAAGACAAGGTTACGACATTGAAACCTTTGACTGACAAATGGCAAATTCTAGAAAATAATTGTCAGAAAACGTCATAAAAACGGGCTAGAGCAAGACACGGACCCTCTGCGGGACTGATTTTGATTGCTTCCACGTAATTATTAGGGTCACGGCCGCGCCGGATTTGTTTTCTTTTGTAGAACTCCACTTCAAGTCGAATAGAATCCCGAATTCGAGTGAGAGGCACGGTGACTTACACTTCTTTTTTATGAAGACTTCCGTGGGCATCATCCTCCGTCGATTGTTGAAGCTCTGGGGAATCTTGTTTAGTATACTTTGTCCTTCATCCAACCTGCTAGACGAAATGTAGCACCCTAAGAACAATCAATCCGAAGTGGTCGGCGATCTCACGTTCAGGAAAACTGACCTGCGGCGATAAAAAGATATGTAGCATGACTCCTGCCAAGTTTGACAGTTACTACCCCCGAACCGCAGATTGAACGTAATACTCACCAGCTGTTCATTCTTATCAGCTCGAGAAAGATCTCCGCGCATTCCTCATATCGCCTAAGACCGAGTAACGTCCACGCAAGCTCGAAGGCAAGCTGAATGACAAATACAGTATCAGACCATTCACTCCAGAAAGAGGGCCGGTATACCAGCGCATCCGCTTGAGGAAACGTTTCTGGCCTATCGGGCGCTAGGCCCTCTTTCAACGTTTTGATCGCACCTTCAGCATCCCTAGTCATACGCTGTATTTTTGCCTGAAGAGTAATCTAATGTCAGTCCTGATCGATCAGCGGAAGACGAGATATTACCTTATTCAGAATCCATAAAGTGCCATTTGGGTATCGTGCCGAGACTCTGGAATATGTTCGGGACAAAACGAGCTGATCATGGGAAATCACACACTTGTTCACAATTCCCTTATACTGCCTCACAATGTGCTCTTCATCCGCCTGATACCCCGTCATAAGCAATATGACGCCGTAATACGTCATCAGAACCAGACTGCGGAGATGAACATGTCAAACAAGGTTACAGGAGACAAGTATCCCACAGAGTAGACGGCGAAAAACATACCCTGCAAATACAGCATGTACGTCTGATCGAGCAGCAGACACAGCCAGTGCTTGGAGGGCAAGTTGGCGATCATGGTTATACCCAAAAAAGCCAACCACAGTTCTAGAAGACCATGACGTCAAGAGAACTTCTGTCCGGCGGATAACCCTTACCTGACTTTGGAAGGAAGCAGAGAAAGAACGAGGTTGAACAGCCCATAGCCTTGTTCCGATGAGCATATTAAGTAAGGCTAAGGTAATAAGGGAAGATTATATCTATAGCCCACCAAATGCGGCGCCTGACAGGATCAGCTCTTCAACTGCACCATTCGAAGGGTTGCTCTTGGTGCCCAGGATGGGAGCAGCGGATGCTGAAGATGCGAATCCCCATCGGGATAAGAACCCTGAGGGTCGGGACAGTGGCTCGTGTGTCACAGGAGCTCGCAGGCCGTGAATTGACGTTTTTCGAGATGGTGCAGGGGTATGTCCTGGGGTGGCATAGTCGTCCAGTCCATTCGGATATAAGCATTTGAACAGTCTAGGTGATGATAGTGCCTCAGCAAAGACAAACAGACAGAGGCAATATAACATACTTGGTGAACTTTGAATGTGCACTAGCGTGTATGCATCAATCTATGGCGATATGTGAAAGTTCACACGGAAAGGCTTGCCTGTTTAGCTCGTACCTGCAGGAAACTTCAGTAACAAACCAAGGCCAAAGAATTTTAGATGACTGACAGGCATTGCAAGTATCCCATATACGACTCGCTGATGACAGAGTATGCGCACTATTAGTGACGAATTGTCAAGTACGGACGTGTTGCATACCTCAATGCATGTGTTAACCCCAGGAGAAGAACCGTATCGGTGTGGAGAACTTCCCACTCAATTCCAGGAGAGAACCTATGCAAAGATCTATTTGACTTAGCCAGCTTCATGAACTTCTTTGCCCCCGCCTGTGATGCCTCAAGACATCGGGTAGCATCCTCCATAAGCTCGGGCTAAAGGTGGACATAAGCGAACGGTGACACACTTGGAAAGCGAACTGTACCTCCATACCGAGTGCTGCTTTCAGAAATGCGCATACGCCAAGGCCCATGAGATGGAAGGGGGAGTCCCGGTATTCATCGGCGCCAAACAAGTCCACCGCGCCGCCCAAGTCGTTGGCAAAGAGCAAGTCAAAGCCTTCACTGGCCGCACGGAGGCTCTCGGCAGGATCTATGATGGTTGCCATACTAGTTCGCGGTGGTCACGGTTGCAGTTGCGGCTGTGGGTTCTGGTCCCAGGCTAATCCCAGATCGGAACTCCGTAGGGTAGTTCCGGTGCCCGACATGGCGCTCCGTACTCGTGATCTGGTTTCGACGCCGACGCTCACGTCTTCAGCGGCGCATTTCCCGTCACCGAACCACCGCGTGCTCGCAGCCCTCAACCGTTTGTTGATACGGCATGTGTTTCGGCTGACAGACTAAAACTGGATCGTTTGCGAACACCGGGTGTCAAGTAGTCGTGATGGCACCCTTTGCAACTGCGATTATCAGGGAACACCCGTGCGATCACGACAGCAGCTCTGCGGGACGAGAGGAGGTCCGATGTCGGGTACAGGGTCGTCCCAACAACTAACAAGCGTGTCGGCAGCGGCACGCTGGGGCGTCGGCCACGTGAGAATTCAAGGTCCGACTCGGCAGCCTGGCCCTGGTTGTTCCCTGCGCTCGTTGCGTCGGCGATGACGGTGCGACAGATCACGACGGCGTCTCTCAAGCAGCTCAAGAACACTGTCATCGGAAATCCCTCCGCAAAGCTCACCCTTGCCCGCGACGCTGCCTTCATTCACTCGTACGTCCTCGTTCATGCGCCTAGACGGCACAATCACCCCTAGCTCAAGCCTCGTCGGTTGTCTCAACCACCCACCCACGTCTGGGGAACCCCAGGGCTCAAAGGATGACATCCGTGTCGAGGCAGCGCATGTGATCTCTTCCATCGCCTACGGTAAGCGTATTCGCTCTCCATACGCCGCCCCCTCATTCTTCCTGTAGGCTCTGAGGTTGCGCTAGCAAGCTTGCTTCGTGCAAACGCCCTCCAAGCAATCATCCGTGCACTGTTTACCCAACGGCAGCTCGCAGTCATCTCCCTCAAGTCCGCGCTAGCACGTACCTTGCGTGTGCTTGCTAGTTCTATCGTTGAAGTGGCTGGGCCTACTCTGGGCCCAATCCGCATATACTCCGCCCAGTTCCGATCGGAGGCAAAGGTTGCGCTCGATTACCTCTTCGAGGTTCGTTTTAGTCCCTGGCGCGCCTTCCACGCGCTGACAAATGCTTTCGTCCCTAGTTTGACTCCTTGGACGTTTTCCTACCTCTCTTAGCCGATCTCTCAACACAAGTATCAGTCGTCATTGCACAGCTAATTGGCGCTGCGGTTCGTTCAGAGATTCACAGAAACGCCATTATTGAGTGGCTTCCGCGCTCGGAGCGCCAGCGCGAAGTCCGAAGTAGGCGCGGTTGGGAACGGCCTGGTGTGGTACATGTCACCACTAAACACGGCGCCTGGATCATCCGGACTCTGACCACGATGATTCAGACAAAGGATCTCAAGGCATGTATTTTGTTCACATTGCTGTATTTTGGATCGTGATCTGATAATGAGGTTAGGTGCAAGATGCCGCACTGCGTGCCCTTGCAGCGCTTGCTCAGGACAACCCGCCCGTTGCTACTGCATTGACAAAGGTGCATACTGACGGTAGTAAGCGTTCCCGTTGCATATATGCGCACGATAATCATTGGGCATGCAGCCGCGCCTCCTCTTGCTTCAATTTTGTCCTTGACTAAAAGTCGCGTCACGGATGTGCAACTCGCTTCGGCGTTATGGTGAGTCCTTCGAGATATATTTCTGATTCTTCGTTCAATACGGCGGATACAAGTGTTACGAACATCATCCGAGCTCAAGCAAGCAACCACCCTGGTACGGTGGACTCTGCGGCCGCACTCACTGTCATCCAAGTCCTCAAGCGCATTCTGATCTCGCCATCGGAGTCTCCCAAAAACCAAACAAGAGCCTGCTACACTCTCTGTTTGTATTCTTCCCTTGTCGTCAGCAGAAGATGTTCTCATAGAACGTTATCAATAGCTTCGCTAGTCAGGGACGAAAAGGACATCTGCTTAGAAGTATACGATCGCGGAGTCCTGGCGAATGTAGCTGCCCTTGTCAAATCCATCACTCCTCTTGACAAAGTGTCGGACTGGGACATCGATGAATCTGAAAGCAGGATTGTCCTCCGAGAGGTCCGCGTGTGTCCTTCACATTCATTGCCACCGTTCATCTGCGCACTCTTGATTCGTCGTGCAGGCAGCACTCATGACAATAGCCTCTATTGCACTATTTGACAGAGTCGTCAAGCGGGATCTAGCTGATAACATCCAGTTGATACCTCTTATCCGAGCTTGCCTTGCACATGCAAGCGTAGGTGTGCGTGTGGCAGCCTGTCAATGCATCCGAGCACTCAGCCGTGATCCGGCGATAATACGGACGAACCTCACCGACAGTGGGGCCGGGTTGGCTTTGTACCAGGTGTTCAAAAAGGAAGACGAGGATCCACGGGTCATCTCTGCCGCACTAACTGCGGTTTGCAATCTTGTGAATGACTTTTCGCCTCTGAGACCAGTGAGTTTCAGGCTTCTCAGTTTGCTTAGGATATGACGATTTTGAAGGTCATGCTGGAGGATGGCTTACTTTCGCGGCTAATGCAGCTTTCTAGGAACGAGGATCAAGAGATCCGGGTGAATGTGCTATGGGCGCTGAAGAACTTGCTGTGCAAGAGCAGCCTTGCCACGAAGCGGATGGTCATGACTCACCTTGATTGGACTCACCTCGCCGAGTATGTCATTCATGTGCTGTGTAGGATTTTGTTTCCGACGGTCCTCCACCCGGATCTATTCAGATTCGTAAATGATGTGGACTCTCAGATCCAAGAACAAGGATTTTGCATCTTTCGTAACCTCGCCGAGGACGAGGAGGGCATTGCCCTCATTTTGAGCTCGATGGGGGAGGACGCTGTTGCGACCTGTATTTCCACAGGTCTAGATTCTTCCAGCGAACCCGTGACGCGGGAGGTGTGTCCTTCCTGCATGTCAAATCGCACACCCCACGACACTCACATCGCCCCTAGACCGCCTACTTTCTTGGTAACCTCTCCAATGGCACGCGAGCACAGCAGGACCTCATCTTCACACACCCGCCCCTTCTCGACCTCATGCACTCGTGTATGGCGGACGGGAAGTCGGGCGTTCGTTCCCCGCTGGTGTCATGCGTACTCAACTTACTGACGAATAACCCGAGACGACGGCAAGAATTTGTCGAGGCGGGGTTCGTATCGACACTGAGGCACATGTGTGACTGGACGGGATCATCGGCAGGGGGTGTGGGCGGTATGAGTGTGAGCATCAGCCCTGGGGGCTTGGGAAGCGGTGGGGGCGGTATTGGTGCAGGGAACATCGGGGCGGGTACAGGGGTGGGGACTGGGAGACATCAGATCAACTCGGAGGACGACAAGGATGCGGCGAGCCTAGCGAGGAGGGTGCTGGACTTGATGGATACGTCCGCCGTCGGGGATATGCTTTGATATCGTGTTTCTCGTTTCGCTTTCATTGGGCTTGGAGTGAGCTGGAGGACTGTAGCGCTGGTGTGGCTCGTTACTTGGCTCCTGTAAGCCGTGCACTTGTTCGTCATCGTTTTCTTTGTGCTCGCTACACATTTGGATGCGACGAGTGTACAACCGGGCGGGAGCATAGATCCAATGTCACGTGCAATGGAAGATGGTGCATTGAGGGTCAACCGTCGGTGTCGGGGAAGGGGAAGCGAGGCGCAAGATGTTAGTGCAAGACAAACTCCACTTGCCACCATGCTTGAGACCACCATAGACGCACCGAGGCTGGAGCGTATTTTGATGATGCTCATTTTAGCGCTTGCCTCGTGGATTACAGCTTCAAAGAGCACAAAGCATCTGAAAAGGGAAGAGAAGGCATGCACGCATGGTGAGAGTCGAAGGACAGGGGGATCGCGAATGCTGTGGAGGCTGTGCATGACGTTTTCGTGCTGTTCGCTCTGCCTTTTTCCCCCATGGTCCCGGTCATGTCTACCTAGCGAGGCCCACTCCGACGGGCGCTGATCATTTCCCTTGACCGGCCAGGTAGGCCATGTCTCACATGACTGTACATTGGAAGCCAAAAGGTCACGTCGTGCGTGTCTGTTTCTCCACAACTCACTGTGGCCAAAGCTCCTCCTTGCACGCATGACTGTGCCCAGGCCACTGTCGTCGGTGGTGGCGGTGCTAGAACAGTGGTAGTAGTTTCTCGGGTGGTGCATCTGGCCAGGAGTGCTATCGCTGTGGTCAAGTCGGGCACATTGCATGTTGCACGCGCGTGTCCTAAGGGCAAAGCTAACACTGGGTGGAGGTTATGATGGTGCGTTTAACGGTGGAAGCTAGACTTGGTGCGCATCCCCCTGTCTTAGTTGCAACATCCCCATTCATCTTTGCGTCAGCTACACGTGTGGTGGTGTAGGTCATTTGTCGCACGATTGGGTTCAAGGGTCCAATTGTTACAACTGTTCTGGATTTGTGCATGTCGTGGCTCGCCGAGTGTGCGTGCATGTGCTGATTCGGGTTTGGTTGCTTGTAGGGGCACATCAGTCGGGATTATCCTCCACCACAGAGGCACGTTTGCTACACGTGTGGCCCATGAGGCCGGGTTGGCTTTGTACCAGGTGTTCCAAAAGGAAGACGAGGATCCACGAGTCGTCTCTGCCGCACTAACTGTGGTTCGAAATCTTGTAGATGATGTTTCGCCTCTGAGATCAGAGAGTTGCAAGCTTTTCAGTGTTTGCTTGAGATATAATGGTTTTGAAGGTCATGCTCGAGATGGCTTAATTTCGCGGCTAATGCAACTTTCTGGGAACGAGGATCAAGACATCTGGGTGAATGTGCTACGGGCGCTGAAGCTCTTGCCATGCAAGAGCAGCCTTGCCGCGAAGCGGATGGCCATGACTCCCCTTGATTGGACTCACCTCACAGAGTACGTCATTAATGCTCTGTAGGATTTTGTTTCCCACCTGGATCTATCCAGACTCGTAAATGATGTAGGCTCTCAGATCCAAGAACAAGGATTTTGCATCCTTCGTAACCTCGCCGAGGACGAGGAGGGCATTGCCCTCATTTTGAGCTCGATGGGGGAGGGACCCTATTGCGACCTGTATTTCCACACGTCTAGACTCCTCCAGCGAACCCGTGACGCGTGAGGTATGCCCCTCCTACGTGCCAAATCGCACACCCCACGACACTCACATTGCCTCTTCTGGCGTTTAGACCCCCTACTTTCTTGGAACCTCTCCAACGGCACGTGAGCACAGCAACACCTCATCATCATTCACCCGCCCCTTCTCGACCTCATGCACTCGTGTATGGCGGACGGGAAGTCGGGCGCTCGCTCGCCGCTCATGTCATACGTAGTCTACTTACTGATGAATAACCCGAGACGACGGCAAGAATCTGTCGAGGTGGGATTCGTATCGACATGGAGGTACATGTGTGGCTGAACGGAACGGGGTCATCGACCAGGGGTGTCTGCGGTGTGAGTGTGAACATCAGCCCTGGGGGCATGGGAGGCGGTAGTGGCACTATTGGTGCAGGGAATATCTGGGGCGAGTGCGGGCGTGGGGACCGCGAGACATCAGATCAACTTGCGAGTTGGGGGATGACAAGGATGCGGCGGGCCTAGCGAGAAGGTGCTGGACTTGATGGATACGTCCACCGTTGGGAATGCGCTTTGATATCATGGTTTTTGTTTTGTTTTGGGCGGGCTTGCAGTGAACTGAAAGACTGTAGCGCTAGCGCAATTTGTTACTTGGTTCATGTCAGCCGTCCGGTTGTTCGTCTTCGTTTTATTTGTGCTCGCCTACATTTGGATGTGATGAGTGTATAATCGGGGGGGGGGGTATAGATCCAGCAAGACGAACTCCACTCGCCGCGTAACCCACCATGCCTGAAACTATCACAGATACTCCGAGGCCGGAGCGCATTTTGGTGATACTCATCTCAGCCCAGCTTCGTGGATGACGGCTTCAAAGGCCACAAAGGGCATACACGTATCCCGAGAGTCAAGGAATAGGAAAGCCGGATAAGGCGATCGTACACCCTGAACGTTCCCGAGGCTTCAAAGAGGGGTTCGGTGAGGCCGACACAGAACATACAAGCTTGAACTGCTGTTTCTTCCTTTCCATTCCTTCTTTCTGTTGGGTTCGAAACAGAAGCCCCGGTTCGGATGCAAGGAGGTGATGACGGCGCACTTGTGATAGCGTCGACCGGGAAGAGGTGCCGATAATGTCAACCGGTAAGCCGGCCAAAACGTACCGACGCGAACATTTCTATCACCCCGATGAGATACCTTGCTGAAAAAAAAAAGAGCGGACCGCAGGCGTGTGCCGTAAGTGAAGTTCTTGCTACAGGGAATCGATTCGGTCTGGTCAAGTCGCCGACTTGTGTCGAGGGTTGAAGTATGGAGCCGGTGGGCACAAGCAGCAGCATTCGCGCAATAGGCGGAAGACCTAACCGAGACAATGAGGAACAAAGCAGGGGATTTCTGGGGAAATCCGGAAGCTAACCTTGCTTGGCTCAAGGTTGCCTGACAATGTCACCTTGCGGACGATAGAAGTTCGAGACCGCGCGTGCTAGTGTTGTCCGAGCAACACGGTCTGGACGCGGAACAGGATGAAGAGGCGACAGGTTGCACGCGACAACAAACCACGCGGATGTCACCGCTTGCCATCTCGACCTCGACTCCGAGTGCATCGGCCCAGCACCATGCATCCACCGCCATGCCGGTGTCGCGCAATCCAATAACGTTGCGTCTGCGCAAGATATTGGGAACCACCTTCACCGATATAGCAACGTCAGAAACACTCCAAATGCTCTCCCATACGTACAGCGCGCCCCTTGGCCTCTCCCACGTATCAAGTCTTGAACGCGACGCTAATGACGCCAGTAGCGACGACGACGACTGGTACGAGCTGGACTCCGAAGGGAGTGCACCAAACGAGAGCGGTCCAGGACGTGGACGTGCTCAACGACACCGCAGCGCGTGTGCGCAAGAACCTGCAGAAAGATTTGGAGCACAAGCTCGCGGTGGGTAGCCAGCAATTTCTGAAAGCGATCGCAGAGGTCGATCAGGTATGTCCTGCGGCTCTTTCGTTCTAGCTCACCCAACATCATGCTCGTTTTCTTATCGTTTCAACGCAACCAGAAATTGGACGATTGCAACAGATCGTGGCGGAGATGAGGCAGCATTGCGACGATGCCGAGGCGCAGCTCAGACTGACGGAAGAAGCGAGTCGGTTGCTGCTCGTGCAGGCGGAAAGCTTATGTAAGGAACGAGAACGCCCGACATCACTTGCAACGCTGGATTTACGACCGTCACACACAAGGCAGGAGGTGGAAATGCAAAAGTCAAACGTACTGTTATTTCTCGACTGCTTCACGCTCAACGATAACGAAGTCATGTATTGATGTATCACATATTTATGCTAACAAGATGGTTGTGAATGTCCATTATCACAGTGTTGACCGCTAGTAACTTTTTACTACCCCCTGCTGTCATGTAGGTCAGATGAAATGTATATTCGTTGAACAATACATGTCTGAAGATGTCATCTATGAGTTGTATGTTGACGAGCTACATCTTCAAAAATGTTTGTGTGTCACATGAACGGGTACTCGCAATCGGCCCTCAGTCTGTCATCGTTAGGGACGAGTGGCTTTGAATCCTGGGCGACAGCAACATACCATCGAGATCATCAGCAAGCTAATCAAGAAAAGATGCGATAGCATGGCACATACAGCATCAAAGTCAGTCCTGTAGAGTGGCTGCCCATGGAGAATCTTCCCCATGTGTGTTGATGTAAGGTCGGCACCATTAGAACGAAGATCCATCAACGCCCTTAGGGCGTCGTGGCACATACTTGGGGGTGCGTATAGTAATTGAATGTCCAAATCCTCTTCGACCTGCCCACTCCCAGAGTCGGCGCCTTTGTAACGAAGGTCAATTAACGCCCTCAGGGAGTTGTGGGACGTACCGGGGAGCGGCAGGTGTACTGATAGAGTATCCTGGACCTCTTCTGCTTGCCTATTCCAACAATGCGTGTTGAGGAAACGACATAGCCGAGTGTATGCCTGATAGTCCTTCAAATATAGCTGCCCAGCGAACACATTCAATTCATCCATACAAGAAAGGTTGGGAGCCCATCCATCGGGGACCATGGGGATGCTGTATAAAGCAAGGTCATCACATGGTTTCGCTGACTTCGTCATACGCGTCGTGTATAGATGGAGATAAAGGTTTCTGCTTGACCTGATGGACGGCAGCAAGGCATTCGCTTCATATGGGCTGATGATAACAAATATGTCGTCAAAACCCGTCTTTGCCGTGATGATCCAGTGAACAGAGCGCAGGTAGTCATCTGCCATTTCGGATCCTTGCACAGTCCGTTCAAAGTCTGCGGTTGTTAGCACAGACTGGCTCCAAGTATATGCCTTGTTGGTGGCTGCAGAGGTCTTATCAAGGGTGTCAAAAGCTGGCTTGAACGCTCTGTTTGGTGTGCTGAAGAAGGCCATCCGTGCCGCGATAACACCGGAATTTACAAAGTCAACGACATCCCGGTGGATTGAGTGATCTGCTGGTAATACCTGCCGGCGCCGCGGGGGTGGTTCTAATTGTCGCTCGTGTTCAGCTGCAATCTCGCGTACAAGTTCTCGCTCTTGTTCCTCGTCCATGTGCTTGGAGTGTAGTGATACGACCCCAAGATCAGTACAGCGTCGGCGTATGTCCAGCGTGAGGCTAGTCAACGAAGCAGGGTGCGAAGGGTTATGCGGCGCATAAAGGTCCTCCAACCCTTTGGCTTCTTGCTGAAGCCATTCTCCTAAAAATCCTTTCCGAGCCAGCGAGTCATTGCAAAAGCCAGTCCAAGCGGCATGTCGGGATGCATGGTCCATCCCCAGTGTCGCCCATCGGGGTGCCCAGCGTTGAATATATTCCCATGTCTCTCGAATGGCCCAATGTAGTACATCCATGCTGTCCATGGGATCAAAAGGGCCTTTGCCAACCACAGAACGGATGCACCGATCGATCTCGAGGGGTATAAAAAACACGACAGAATGCCCGTGGCCGAGCTTCCGCATCCGCATGCAACCTACAGGAGGCAATTAATCAGAGCGGTGAATCTAATCACGCAACTTGAAACTGCACACACCTTGAACCAAGTGATCTTTGGTGACTTTGGGTCCCAGCGTGATGGCAGCACAAAATCCCTTCGGAAACTTGATGTCGGTACCACGCGTGTGAGCGTCATCGAGGTACACCACACATCGGTCTAATTGTTGTGCAAATGGTGATGATCGGAGGGGCTGTGTGCTACCACCTCGTGCATATACAGTCAACTCATTGTCCTCGTTGAAGTATACAGCGGCAGAGGCATTGGGGGAAATATTGAGCCATGCTTGGGCCACCTCATGGTTCTGAAGATCAAGCATTTGAGCTCCAACATCCAACAGCACCTGGATCTCGGGCTTCTGGGAAATCAACAAATTCAGGAATTCGCGAGCGGTTCGCCGCTCGCCATTCTCGTGAGCCATGCACACGCAGCGCTTGTTCTCTGGTTGTAGAAGATACGATAGTACCTTTGCATTTGTCCCTTGTTGATGGTCGAGGTCGCGCTGAGTAATGTCCAAGGGTAACAAGTATTGACCATCATTTGTTCCCGAAAACCCTGAAACGTCACTGATTGAACGAGCCTCGACGATCGGGTGCTCATAGCCCTGACTTACCGGTCACTAAACGTTCCTTCCTCTCTGCCAAATCCCAGCCCGAACTCGATAGCTTCGAGGGGAACTCCTTGGCCTCTCTCGGGAACACGATCCTTGAAAGATAGAAATTGACTGTTGTCCGATTCCGCGAGAAAAGGGGAAACGTAAACCTGTCCCACTGCTCTGCCGACTCCATATTGATACCAGAAAATGTCCACAGGAATCTCGGCACGGCAGAGTAGTCATGAATCCAGGAGCTGTACTCCAAAGATGGTTCCCGTTGCTCGGACAGGATCTGAAAACAAAGTCTAAGCTGCCCTTCGTTTAGTCCAGTGTAGTAATAAGACAGGCAGGTGAGGATGATGGGGATGTCTGGGTGTCCAAAATCGGCCCGTGGTGCTGGGATATCTTTTGCTCGGTATGGGACCGCAAGCATAGTACGTGTTGGAAAGAGGCCATAGTCTACCCGCCACCGGCGCTCTGTGAAACAGAACAAAAGAATGCCATCGGCTAACAGGCCACGCAGCAGTAACAAACATCTCCACAGAGAAGCGCCCCGTTCAAAATATTTCTTCACCAAGAGAACCACTGCGGGCAGGATATCTTGACAAGATATGAAGGATCGAAGTGCATCCCTGATGTTTGAACTAAGCTGGGTAAAATTGAGGTTCGGAAGGTGTCCTTCGGTAACGTCCCGGATGATCCACGAAACCAACATTTGGCCAGCATTCTCTTGCAAAATACGAAGGTAGGGAAACGAGCCAGGCGATCCAGGTTCATATTCTACTCCAAGTGGGAATTGTTCTCGCAGGGACAATGCATGTTTACTGACCAGACCAAGAACCTGTTGGGTGGTTGTCCATCGTTCTGGGTAGCCTTCCACACATCGCTGATCGCCGATAGTGAATGTGAGTTGAAGACGAACATCAAGGATTTCGTCAACCTCATCCAAGATATCACGGGAATAGGACTGGAGCCACCTCTGGAGACCCAGAAATGAGTGCGCCAATCGTTTTGGGGACGACTGTTTCTCCACGCTCACGAGCTTCAGGGATAGAATATGCTCCGGCTGCAGGACCAGAATCCCACGCTCCCGCATACATTCTAGCATAATCTCTCTGAGCAGAGCCACTCTGTCTTCGTCGACTTTGAGCGAACGAGAGAATGGAAGGTGATATATTCGCCTGTGGGTGAGCCCACCAAGCCGATCTGCGAGAACAAGAAGGGTCTGTGCTGTCAATGGTTTTGGAACAATGACCCGAACAAGTTGCTCGCCATCGGCGAGTGCAGCCGCGACGATCGGGATGATTACAGATGTCTTGCCCTCACCCATATCGAGCTGCATCGCTGTGTTGGCCCCCGAGCGTGGTGACATCATTTCACGGGCAACTTCAGCCTGAACGCGACGAATCGTAAAATTGCCTTCCAGCTGGTGTGGGAGAATCACCTCAATGGAAATATACTATGTTCATACCCAGGGACGCCCACCTGGATGAGTAGCCAGTCTGGATGTGCCTCCATGTCCCAGCCATCACACACTTCGTTCTGTAGTTCCCTATGCAATTCCTCGTGATCATTGTCCAGGTACAGCAGAAGTAGTCTTTGAGCACGTTGTAGCCTGAGTGCAAGGAGAATCAGCTCAGTGAGGCACGTCTTCCAATCGTCAGGGAGTATGATGGAGGAGTTCGATGCTAGGCATCGAAAAAGTGTATGTGGAGTGATGCATGGCCATTGACCGGCTTGCTTGATCACCTGTTCGTTTTCAGTCCTTGGACCTAGATACTCCCGGAGATGTCGAAGTGCCTCGGTGTAGGTGGCTCTGCAACTCGCATAGTGACCCGTAAACATTTCTACATCAGGTAGTGTTGTCGCTCCGTGAGCTAGCTCGCTCTGAAAGTATTTTGCACTAACACACAGTGCCGAGATGTATCGGTGTTGGGCTTGATTTTCTGTGTGTATCTTCAGAGTAGAAATTAAGCGGTCCAATGAGGTGCAATCAGGGAGTGAATTGCCAGTATTTTGAGAAGTGAGGAGTAATCTGTGACATCTGTCATGCGCTTGTGGTGGTGGAGCAGGTCTGGCGAAAAGTCGCTCTGCAGAGTACTGCCATATGACACAAGATGGGATGGTTTGTGAGGGTTTGAATGAGTATGGAGATGGGTCTGCGGGTGAGGATGCCCAGGGCTGTGATTTGTCCAAAATCGACTGAACACGGCCGAAATGGCTATCAAGTTCATGATCCCCCAGACCGTTGTGCGGTGGGTCCTCGAGTTGGAACTCTGAGCGAAATGCAATTGTCACAAACATGGGAACAAGTTCACTCATGCTTGGCATGGCATACGCCATGGCAGGCAATGAGAAAAGTAATTGAAACCATTTTTTTTCATCAGTTCTCCGCAGCTGGTTGTACACCTTGGGCCATGTCCGCAAGAGGTCCTGGTTCCTTGGACCCTGTGAGGTCCCAAGGTCAGTCAACCAGGATCTGTCATATTGGAGCGACAATTCACTGTCCCCTGACTTCCTAGCCCACCGCAGCGCTACGCTCCAGACATCCTTTGAACCTGGCATTGCAGACCTGCGGCGGACATTGGTTGCTGCAATATAAGCACGATGTTCTTTCGAAGTTGAGCTCCCCTCCAACAAGTCACGGGAAAAGTATTGAACATCCAAATCTGACTGGGAGGACTTGGAGGAAAAGTCTGCAGAGAGATATGCAACCCGTCGAGCCCTGCGTTCCAGGAGACGAAGATTCTCCAAAGGAAATTGTTTGAATGAAGTTCCTGACAGGCTCGCATAGAATCTATGAATTTTCTCGTAGCGTTCCTTGATTTCCTTGTAAAGGATATGTAACTGATGATGCTGCGAACTCAGTGGGAGATTGGGCGACTCCCGCATGGACTGCATATACGGGTCCCACGTTTGTGAGCAGCATATAGATCCAATCAATGTCAGGAGCTCTGCATCACGAGGAAAGAACTCTGTGCTTGGACAGCAACTTGCAGACAAAAGTACAGAACATGCTTCTTCTGCCCCAGGTCTCCCAGTAAGCGGATCTGCGCTCCATCCGCCGGTCAGAGCATGCAGATAAGCACAATACAGCTTGCTCGTCAGTGTCAAATTTCCTGTCAGGCAGCCGAGATCGGTGTTGACTCTATATATCTGGTATGTGATCTGCTTGGGGCTAGACGAAGGAGGAATAATTTTAATGCAGACGTGATGGCCATCCCTTTGGAATAAAACACTGCCGTCAGGGATGACCACACACCGGGGAATAAATTCAGTACTATTGATGTCTCTAGTCTTCGGTCGAAGTACAAGCTGATTGGTCAGCCCAAATAAGGTGCCAATAAATTGATCTTCGTCGTAAACCATGCTACGGATGTTCCGAGACTGGAGGTCTCCGTCTTCATCAACAAAGAACGAGAGGTCATAGCGTGGCAAGTCAACTGACAACTGTAATGGCGTGGATTGGTCGGATTCAAGTGGCGAAACAGTGATGACGAGATCCTGGGGTGCACTCAGTGGCTGCAAGAGACTGGAGACCATGTGCCATGATTGGCTTCGAATGTCGACAAGGAAAGAATTGCCTTTCCACATGCAACACCTTCCTGGGGTATAATCAATCCTCCAGTTCTCTGGCGATGTCTCCCAACAGCTTTCGAGAGGCCGGATTTCCATGACGGATGTAGAAAGGCATAACCAATGAGTGTGATCCTTAATTAATACCACAGGTAAGTCGCCTTCTAGTTTTTCGTGAGGGATAAGTTGAATGGCTTCTGAAATACCAGCATCTGTCTGCTTTCGTTTTGCTAGAACCACCAGATCTGAGCTGTTTCTAAGAGAAATGAATACCTGGTCGTGCCATCTGAGCTGAGGGTTTCACTGCACACTTCGATAGGCGAACTCACTTGATGATCAGAGACCAAGTCTCTTGCCGAGTAATCCATTCCAGGGAGATCACTCAGTGTGACCTCGAGAACTTGCTGTAAAAGTGATCATCAATACGCACCACATTGAATAGCTATGAGACTTGCCTCGCCGAATACAAGTTTATACAGTTCATGCTGCACATACTCATTTGGCAACTGTGTTCGAAGTGATTTCCCGTCAACTAACAGCGACCCATCAAGTATATTGAAGTGTACTGTTTGTGGACACTGGCCTTCTGGTGGCGCAGTCGTACACACGAACCAGCGTGAGTTTGGGACTTCCAACTGCATCCACTTTGAACCAGCGTGGTAGTTAGACCAAACCCTGCGAACCGCAAGGTTAATGCCTTTATCAGTCAGATCATCTTGAATAGCATCACATATGACGCCCTCCAGAGCTAGAGAAAGGCGGCGGTCTCGGTCAAGGAGTAGCCGCGAATACGCAGGGAGGCCCAAAACCTCACTGGGCATATGGTCACAGATTATCATGCCACATACGAGCAAGATTTCGATGTCTTCGGCTGAACAATGTACTTTCTGAGTCATGATACGATCCACGTCGAATGTGCTTCGACAAATGGCGGCCGTGTCCCGCAAAGTTCCACGAGGTCCATCAGCTCCGGGCGTCCTCACAAGCTCGGCTAGAAGTACTTGTATCCAAGAGAATACCTTCCGGCGCACAGTCCGAAGGAGACCGAGCGCTTTCAGTGAGATAGCACTGTCAGGACTGGACGCAAGTAAACGACGAAGTAAGAACGAGATGGTATCCATCGTCACTGCTTCCTTCCAGTTCCCTTCAACATCACAGACGAGGCTCTGAAGTTCACCTAAAAGCGCATGGCAAAATGTGAGTTGTTGTATTTCCTCATGCCATGTCAAGCCCGTGATTCCAAACGGTCCGACTTGAGTAACGGCCTGAGCCAACAGCATGTGGACTTCTGGGCGACGGAAATTCAGCGACCGACTTCGAAGTTCTCGCAAGATGTTCAGCCATTGGAGTAAGCTTCCACTGCGAAGGTGTCCAAACGCCATGTATTCATGAATGGAAAGGTCCTTATGACAATCGGCCTGGTTCGCAATGACTTCATTCGGTGTATGGGAGGTGGAATGAAGATATTTTTGTAAATCCTGGTATGGTCCACTTGGAAGTTGGTATGTGCAGTGCTGCTTGCTATTTCTGTAGCCCAAAATCTCGGAGACAGGGAGACCAGTATTCAAATCGAAAGCAGAAAATGAGAGTCTGTTGCTTATACAGACCTCTTCCGATTTGGCCGGGATGGAGCGCCAAAAGTCTGGAGGCACCGTATCGAATGCAAGGGAGATCCGTGATCCCGGACGTTCGACAAAATAGGGTTTAAGCGCATTGTAATCACTGAGCTTCATACGGGGTCCGCCTCTTTTAACAGACACAGAAAACACATCAACTAAGAGGTTGAACGTAACAGCACGCCACATGTCAAAAGAGAGCGGACAATCTAGTTCGAACACAACAACCTCAGCCTCAAGCTGACCGGCTGGCAATGGCCACTCGTGGATGTGTATATTCATGAACACATCGAGGGTAAGATGTTCAATATTTATCCCGGATGACTGAAGTTCGGCATAGTGAGCATTCATCTTTTGTAATTCAATAAGCTTTTCATCCACTCTGAGCTGTGCTGCCTCTTCAATCTGAGCCTTCAAGTGCTGCAGATGCACAGAGCTTCTGAAGAAACGAATCGCGAAGCTTTCTGTAGTGGTTGTCGTAGAAAACACTGACCACTGACCCGACCGGGAGTGGCGACGAGAGAGGTATTCCTGTGCGTGGCGAAGACGGAGAAGGCTGGCAGCCTTGCAAAGTAATAGGTTCTCCAGAAAACTCGTCGGTACTTCCGGAGAGTAGTCTGCCAGTATAGGAATCTCCTTGATTGCTATCTTGTCGAGTGCGATCCAGAGTTCGATTATGGTCAACAGCATCACGGAAAGGAGTTCTGGGTTATCCGCATATGTCTTTGACGCGCACAAAGAGTACTTGTGCGTCAAGGCTTCCAGGCGGACACAAGCCACGTCACTATTCATGACTCCGTCAACCCAGGCATCGATCCCTTGCTCCACCGCCCGCTCGACGTCATAGAGAGCCATGTGGGGTTCAGTCTGATATATTTTCTCAAAGAATTCCCCACAAGAGTTCAGAAAGTCGTCGAGGGAACCTCGTGGATAATGTTTTGGGTAGAATGAACGGACGGTATGACTGGTATCATGATTAGTGAGAGAGTCGCGAAGGAATTCTCCACTACTCGAGAGCGACAACCGAATATCTTTCTTGAGATCAAGCTTAGACGGAGCCCAGACTGGGGATGTACGCTGAACAGCTTGCACTTGTTTCCACCGGTCTTCAAGAATAGATCGGAGAAAGGTGCACGTCTTTAACGCGATTCCCGAAAGCCACTGGGGAAAAAGTGCCCAGTTTCTGCAAGCGTCGACTGATTTTGGTTGACATCTGGTGGAGAATATCACTAGAGAGGTTGTTATGAGTGCTGTTGTTCGCAAGCTCGCACATGAAGAACAGCAGGAATTCCTTGTAAGTACGACACTCGAGATGAGATTGATTGAGTGTTGTCTGAAGTGTAACTCTAATGAGAAGCCAGAGCGGCGAGCGTCGCCACCACCCCTTGACGTCGTCGCCCACGCGTTTGCTGATTCGAGTAACATCAGCAGGGCGGCCGATACTTCTCAAAATTCCGGTGAGTAATTCGGTGATATAGCACGGGTGAGTATCACTCGTGAATGAACCCAAATAATCCTCGTTCATGTGAACAATAAAATTCGCGAGTTCGGAAAGAAAGCCCTTTTCACCCAAGATCTCGTTGGGAATCTCGATCGCTGGGCCAGGATATGAGCAGATCAGCTTTCCTTGTGTATTCTCCACATCCTCAGCCCTCGGGGACAGCTCGAACGACTCAAAGATGGTGACATCCTTCTGCTTTCTGAGAACTATGCCCGCATTTTGGGCTCGTATATGCCACGCAAGAACATCTATGCATTGTAAAACCCCAGTACACGATCGAAACCTGAACGCCTACCTCCCACGCCCATGCTGCTTATCTGGGTGATAGTTCCGGACCTATCCAGGTGCTCAGACTTCAGAGTGCCTTCAAGGTTTTCTAGCATTCGAATAATCATATCCCAATGAAGGACATCGACGTAGCCTCTATAGAGACGTGCAGCGGCGGCGACCGTTCTAGCCAGAGAATGGTCACTGCGGACGCCGCGGCCGTCCACGCTTGGGAGTTGAACGGGAAAGAACACATGTGTAATGATATATGTTGACATATCAATGTCCTCGGGATCAAGAATACCAGAAGGAGACATCTGCGCGATGAACGGTCGGACGTCTGGTAGCGGGATGTGAGACTGTAACTTGAAGTTAGGAAGCAAAAAGAGAACGTGTTCGTGCTATGTGTTGTGCGTGCGGTGTCAGAAATCGGAGTATCCACCCGCGTACTGGCGCCACATCCCGGACCTTGAAGACCGCGCCTTGTGCTCCCTATGCGATGGCCAGACTGAGTCCCTGGACCACATCCTGCCCTCCTGCTCCAGCCCCAAACGCCACACATCTGGAACTTGGCCCACACCGCCTGCCCTGACCTTGTCGATACTCTGCCCAATCTCGACTTCGGCCTTGTGCTTGGGGCTGGGTGCCTCACCTCACCACCCGAAGACCGCACGCTGGCGACGAAAGCCCCCTGTCGTCGTCCCCGTGTTATCCTTACGGAGTCGGTGTACCCCATCTGGAGGCTGAGGTGCGAGCGCGTCATTTGCGAGAAATGCCACACCCTACATGAGGTTTATGGCCGCTGGACAAGCAAACCGAACGCCCAACTACACATGGACCGCCGACTGACGACTATGCGATACAAACATATCTCCGCACCCTTGGTACGCTTTATCTGGGAGCCCCTGCTACGGCGCATTCCCAATCTTCCCCGCGACTGAGCAACAGACCTTGAGGTTTTAGTGGGTATTGGTGGGTATTGGCATGCCCGGCCCTCTGCCCTCACCGAGGCACGGGGCATTGACCCGAGTCCCACACCCCCTACCCTGTAGGGCATGCGTAAATGCGTTTTCCCCGGACCGTCAGCCTCGGCCGACGCCTTAATGTATTATGTAGAACTAATAAGATCGCTTGTCCAAAAAAAAAAAGAAATCGGGGCATAAACTCATTCACTGAAGACACCCTGGCGCTCCGTTAGTTTGGTTGTGACTTGTCAAAACAAGCATCAATACAACGCGCGTTGCTGTCACGCATGCGGCCCTTGTCGCGACTCGCGATACCGTGGTCGCATCCACGACCGAGCAGGCATGTACGCGCTCTCGTCCGTTATAAACTGGCACTGACCCTCGACAACCGTATCTAACAGCCTTCCCGAGCACCACTGTCGGTGAGCAGACCCGCCGTTGGGCCAGCATACGTCACCGACATGTGGATCGCAGTAGTCCACCCGCTCGTCCTCTTGTCCGTGACAGACCACCATGCGCGGCCATTGTCCCGCAACTCGTCGAAACGTGTGGTGGGCGTATTGAGGGTGTCGGATCAGGAGGTCAACGACCTGTTCAAGCGGTACATCGCGAAGCCCGTGATGGTCATCGTAGACGTGCAGCGGACACGGTCGGAATACCGACAGACGCGTACTTACGCCGTCGAGGAGATCAAAGCTGTACGTTGTGTCGTCCATGGACCCGCCCAGAATTGCTTCCAGTGGCTCATCAAGCTGTGAACTGCCCTAAGACTGAAGCGCCTACATGGGGATGTTTGGTGTCTTGCACTCGCCTTTATTTTCGTGGGGAACGAGCTGCTCATCGTCCGGTGCATCTTGCACCCTGTCATATCAGCCACAATTGTAAACGACCCACCCTTCTTTCCAACTTGGACCGGCGTTGACCGTAGTCGCACCACCGCCCAGGTGGGCAGTGCTATCGCTGTGGTCAATTCGGGCACATCTCACACGCACTCTGAGGGCGACATCAACGCTGCCTATGACGGTGGAAGCTATGGTAGTGCATCTGGCGATGGCAGCAAGACTTGGTGCGCATCCCCGTCTCGGTTGCGACACCCATATTCATCTGCCCCTTGCATCAGCTACACGTGTGGTGGGGTAGTCCATTTGTCGCGCGATTGCGTCCAAGGGTCCAATTGTTGCAATTGTTCTGGACTCGTGCGTGTCGTGACTCACCGATTGCGCGTGGACGTGTTGATTGGGTTCGTTGCCCGTAGGGGCACATTAGGCGGGATCGCCCTCAGCCAGAGGCGCGTTTGCTACAAAGTCAACCCGGTGCCATGAGCCACATGTGTACCAGATTTTTTAAAAGAAAGACGGGGATCCACGGGTCATCTTCACTGCATTAACTGCGGATTGCAGTCCTGTGAATGACTTTTCGCCTCTGAGACCGGTGAGTTGCCAACCTCTTAAACTTTGCTTAGGATATAACGGTTTTGAAGGTCATGCTCGAGGATGGCTTACTTTCGCGGCTAATGCAGCTTTCTAGGAACGAGGATCAAGAGATCCGGATGAATGTGCTATGGGCGCTGAAGAACTTGCTGTGCAAGAGCAGCCTTGCCACGGAGCGGATGGTCATGACTCACCTTGATTGGACTCACCTCGCCGAGTATGTCATTCATGTGCTGTGTAGGATTTTGTTTCCGACGGTCCTCCGCCTGGATCTATCCAGATTCGTAAATGATGTGGACTCTCAGATCCAAGAACAAGGATTCTGCATCTTCCGTAACCTCGCCGAGGACGAGGAGAGCATTGCCGTTGCGAACTGCATATCCACAGGTCTAGAGTCTTCCAGCGAACCCGTGACGCGCGAGGTATGTCCCTCCTACATGTCAAATCGCACACCTACGACACTCATATCGCCTCTAGACCGCCTACTTTATTGGTAACCTTTCGAATGGCACGCGAGCACGGCAGGACCTCATCTTCACACACCCGCCCCTTCTCGACCTCATGCACTCGTGTATGGCGAACGGGAAGTCGGGTGTTCGTTCCCCGCTGGTGTCATGCGTACTCAACTTACTGACGAATAACCCGGGACGACGGCAAGAATTTGTCGGGCCGGTGTCGGGCCGGGGTTCGTGTCGACATTGAAGTTCACGCGACCAGACGGGATCATCGACAGGGGGTGTGGGTAGAATGAGCGTGAGCATCAGCCCTGGGGGCTTGGGAAGCGATGGGGGCGGCGGGTGCAAGGGCGGGGACTGCGAGACGTCGGATCGACTCGGAGGACGACAAGGATGCGACAGGCCTAGCGAGAAGGATGCTGGACTTGACGGATACGTCTACCACCGGGGATATGCTTTGATTTCGTCTCTTCTGTCTTGTTTGGGTCCGCTGTTCGTCGTCGTTTTCTTTGTGTTCGCTACACATGTGGATGTGATGAGTGCACAGCAGGGGTGGGAGCATTGATTTAGTGTCACGGGCGATGGAAGGTGATGCATCGGGGGTCAACCGTCAGTGTCGGGAAAGGGAAGGGGGGGAGGGCGCAAGATTTTTCAACATGCTAGCACAACTAGCATGATTGAAAGCATTATACATACCCCGAGGCCGGGGCGCATTTCGGTGATGGACATCTCAGCACTTAGCCTCGCAGATGACAGCTTCAAGGGCCACAAAAGGCGCGGACGCATGCCGAGAGTCAGAGAACGGGAAAGCTGGATGACGTGATCGTGCACCCTGCACGTTCCCGAGACTTCAGCGAGGGGTTCCGTGACGCCGTCAAAGGGGATACAAGTTTGGACTGTCGTTGCTCCCTTTGCACTTCCATTCTTTCCATTGGAGTCGAAACCGGTAAGGATGCAAGGGAGTAGTGACAGCACCTGTCATAGCGTCGACAAGGCAGAGGTGTCGATATGTTAACCAGTAAACCGGTCAAAATGTACTGATGAGGACATTTCGATGCTCGATGGGATGCCTTGCTGAAAAAGAAAAAAGAACGGACCGCAAGCGTGCGCCGTACGTGACGTTCTTGTTACAGGGGATCAAATCGGTCTGGCCAAGTCGCCGACTTGTGTCGAGGGTTGAAGTACACGACTAGGGCGGACAAACGACAACATTCGCGCAATACGCGGAAGATCCAAAAGACAGGAGGATTCGACTGTGGACACGGAGATAAACAGCAGACTGAGGTGTAACCAAAGACGTGATAGGTGTTGATATCCGAGCTTCGCGGTGGACAGAAGCGGTCATGGAGTCGATGAGGAAAAAAGCAGGCAATTTCTGGGAAATAGAAATTCGAGAACCGCGCACGGGTAGTGTTGTCTCTGAGCAACACGGTCTGGACACAGAACAGGATGAAGAGGCGACGGGTTGCACACGACAACAAACCACGCGGATGTCGCTTGCCCTCTCGACCTCGACTCCGAGTACATCCACCAAGCACCATGCGTCCACCGCCACGCCAGTGTCGCGCAATCCGATAACGCTGCGTCTGCGCAAGATATTGGGAACCACCTTCACCGATCCAGCAACCTCAGAAGCACTCCAGACGCTCTCCCAGCTGTACAGCACACCCTCGGTCTCTCCCATGGACCAAGTCCTGAACGCAACGACGATGACGACGACTGGTGCGAGCTGGACTCCGAAGAGAGTGCTCCAACCGAGAGCGGTCCAGGATGGGTGGACATGCCCAACGACACTGCAGCGCGTGTGCGAAGGAACCTGCAGAAAGATCTGGAGCACAAGCTCACGGTGGGCAGCCAGCAATTTCTGAAAGCATTTGCAGAGGTCGATCAGGTATGTCCTGCAGTTCTTTCGTTCTAGCTCGCGCAGTACCGTGCTCATTTTCTCGTCGCTTCAACGTAACCAGAAATTGGACGACCTGCAACAGATCGTGGTGGAGATGAAACATCATTGCAACGATGCCGAGGCGCAGCTCAAACTGACGGAAGAAGCGAGTCGGTCGCTGCTCGAGCAGGCGGAAAGCTTAAGGAACGAGAGGTATGCACTCAGCATCACTTGCGAAGCCGGGCTGACGACCGTCGCATCCAAGGCAAGAGGTGGAAACGCAAAAATCAATTGTGCTGCTGTTCCTCGACCGATTCACGCTCAACGATGACGAAGTGGAGGCGCTCACATCCCGCGAGATACCCATTGGCTCGCAGTTTTTCTCGGCTATGAGCAGGACCGAGCAGATCCGGGGCGATTGCAGAGTGCTCATGTCTGGCGAAGACGGCTCGACCAGGGCAGGGTATGCTTCTTCGTATTGGTTCGACTTCGGGTATTTTGAATCGCCATCGTTCATAGCATGGATATCATGGCTGCGACGTCCTCTTACCTCGAGCAGGGCTATGACAAGATTCAGTGCTGGCTGACATTCGAGTTCCGCCGGATAGGAAGAGAAAGCCAGCTTGAACTCAGCTCCGCGATGCGAGAGTCCATCCATCGGCTTTCACAACGACCCGATTTACTGTCGTAGATATCGCACCTCTTTTTTTTGGCGACATACATCGACAAACGTTGCCCAGCGACGCCCTGACATTCCTCTCGGATGCAAGGCATAGTACGCTTCTCGCACCCTTTCTCGATGCACTCACCCGCGGTGGACCGTCTGGACTGCTGCGGCCCATCGATTTACACGCACACGATCCTATCCGGTATATCGGTGGCATGCTTGGATGGGTCCATCAAGCGATCGCCACACGCGAGTTTCTTGAAAGTCTGTTCGGTCTGAGCGGCAGAGCGCGCACGGTAGGTGCCGCACGAACATTCGACGGGAGCGACGAAGAGGAGTGGGTGAAGGAGCTGCTGAACTCATCCGTGAGCAAGCTCTGCGTGCCGCTCAAGGTAAGGAGGGAAGTGTGCCATCCGATGCCGTGAGAGGATGTTGATGGCCTCTGGTTGTAGGTCCGAGTTCTGCAGACGGTACGAGGACAGGAGAGTGCGATTCTGTCGTACAGGATCTACAACCTTTTGCAGTACTACTTGCTGACGATGCAACGGACGACCGGGGACTAGTCGATGCTTTCTTTGACGTTTGTGGAGTAAGCGCCCACCTCTGTTCTCTCGAAGGATTGATGATCGATTCATGCTCCTGCGATGCCAGGACTACCGAGGTCAGTTACAAGGTCTTCTACGACTCGATAGAGGCCCAGGGGCGTGCACTGCAACGTATACCCCTGGTCAGTGCTTTCTCCCACAGTGCTTGCTTTATCCCTTAAATGAAAATATCGACCACATTAGGACCTAGACGACCCGTCGCTGTCTCCGCCTCACTCAATCATCGACCACGCCAACTCTTGCGCGAGGCCATGCAGGCTTACGATTCCTCGTTGCTCGGCGAGAGCGCCTCCGGCGCGTCCGAGGCAGGGACGGGTTTCCGGCGGATCGTGGATATCATGGTGGACCCGGCTATCGCTGTGTGTGCAGCTGCGGCGGAAGAAAAAGCGAGGGTGCGCCCGAGATGGGATGGCGCGGTGTTTGTGTTGAACTGCCTGGGTTATTTGGGGGTGTGTGGATGCGAGGTGCTCACCAAGTTCTCTCTCTGGCTGTCCACGCCGGACGTGATTGCATCGCCGCGGTTGTTCCCGCTCTCGCTACCGTCATCATGAATCCGCTACCCACTCGACGACGAGCGACACCGTGTCCGCTCGTGTCCAGTGCTTGTCGTTTATCTTATCCATCGCCACCCCGCGGCTCTGCTGGTGTCCCCTTCAAACTCGCTTTCCCCAGTCGTCGTCAAAACTCGTTGACCATCTACATTATCGTGGGCAGTAACTGATATGCATCATCCTCTCATCCCTTTCGGAGAACGTACCGGGTCCAAAGGAGAAGATCTGTTGCTGAAACCAGATTACGTCCTCAAAATATAGTAATACCTTTTTTTATTCGAGTGAGTACGCAGCTGAATGTTTTGAGTGCACTTTCCTCATCGGTTACCCTAGCACACCTGTAGGTATGGCCTCGATGAAAACCGAGTATGACAGCTTAGAGACGCTGTCCTAGATCATCGTCATATGTGTGGGACAGACCTTCACATCCCCTGAGTCGACCTGCAAGTAGATGGGAGGTAATCAGACGGCGAAGGAACGGGGCCTCGCCTCCACGAAAGACTCCTTCCGTAAGGGGCAAGCCGCGCGCGACCTGATATTCCCCGTCGTACCGTCCATTTACCTCTATTCAGACCGTGTACACTGTCGGGTTGACCCGCAGCAGCATCGTCTTGGTCGTGTGCGACACCTAGTCCAAGTAGGCGCCAGGAGCAGATCCCGCACATATAATACAACGCACGGCAACACAACAACAAGCGTCAAACCATGTCACTCACGGTGAGTTTCCCGTAGCGCTTCGAGCGTACGCCCACATAGACGGTGACCCACGACCATCACCGGTGCTCCAAAACGAACACACGACAGCTCGAGACCGTGCAGGAGTAAGAAGCGGCACGTGGGCTCCTCGCGTTCGATCGCACCGTCACGTAGGAACTCGGCACGCGCATTCGGAGGCCTTGCCAGCAGCGAACGCACGCCCGTCCCTCGGTGGTGTACGTCGTACGCGCCAACGCGTCCCAGCTGCTTTTTTTGCAACGACGGCGCGGGGACGACCCCGGAGACAATGTATCCCGTGAAACGGCGGTGCATAGGTGGGGCGTGTCGACGATGCAGATGAACTTGTGCATCAGAGCGGGGTTTCCGAGCATGAATGTATGGGACGCGCTCTAGGACAAGTTTGATATGGCGGACCCGGTCGCATGCACGTGCTACGGCGGCGGGTTTCCCGTGCAGGTGAAGGGCGTGGAGGGGCTTGTGGGCGTGATCGTAGTGAACGGGATGGACGAGGAGGACGACCGCGATGTGATCGTGCAGGGCGACGAACGCGGTGCATTAGTGTCAACACAACGGAGGCCCATCTCGACACCATGGTCGCATCCACGACCGAGCAGGTACGCGCCCTCGTCCGTTATAAACTGGCGCTGATCCTCGCTGATCCTGGACAACCGTAGCTAACAGCCCTCGCGATCGCGAGGTACCACCATTGGCGAGTAGACTCGCCACTTGCACTTGCATATGTTACTGACATGTGGTGCACTGTGGTGCACCTGCTCGTTCTCTTGTCCGCGACGGACCACCATGTCCGGTCATTGTCCCGCAACTCTGGTGGGCGTGCCGCTAGGGCAGGACAATGACAATATAGTCAACGTGGCGAATTCGTTTGAGATCCCGTTCGAGGGTTCGGGGACGACAAAGACACGTATTGTTGTATCACAAATTTATACTAACAAAGGGGTTGTGAGAATGCCCATTATCGCAGTACTGACTGCTATTAATTCTTTACTGCACTCTGCTGTCATTTAGGTCAGATGAAGTGTATGTTCACTGAAGCATATACACAGCATGTCTGAAAATCTAAGTTGTATGTTGGTGAACTACATTATGAAAGGGTACTCGCAATCAGCCCTCAGTATGTCATCATTGGGGGCAAGTGGTTTTGAATCCTAAATGACAGCAACATACGATTCAGACCATCAGCAAACCAGTCAAGGTAAAAGGCACTATTATTGCACATACAGCATCAAAATGAGTCCTGTAAAGTGGTCGCCCTTGGAGAATTTTCCCCATGTGCGTCAATGTAAGGTCGGCACCAGTGGAACGAAGATACATCAACGCCCTTAGGGCGTTGTGGGACATACTTTGGGGCGTGTATGGGAACTGAATGTGCAAATCTTCTTCGACTTGCCTACTCCCAGAGTCGACGTCTTCATAACGAAGGCCAATTAGCGCTATCAGGGAGTTGTAGAATGACCGTGCCAAGGGTGTGCGTGCTAGTTGAGTCTGGGTACTGTCCTCTGTTTGCCTATTCCCACAGTGCACGCCGAGGAGACGACATAGCCGCGTGTATGCCTCATAGTCCTTCAAGTATAGCTGCCCAGCGAACACATTCAACTGATCCATACAAGAAAGGTTTGGTGCCCATCCATCGGGGGCCATGGGGATGCTGTATAAAGCAAGGTCGTCGCATGGTTTCATTGAACTTCTCATACGCGGTGTGTATAGATGGAGATAAAGATTTCTGCTCGACCTGATGGACGGTAGCAAAGCATTCGCTTCATATGGGCTGATGATAACGAATACGTCATCAAAATCTGTCTTCGTCGTGATGATCCAGTGAACAGGGCGCAAGTAGCTGTCTGCCATTTTAGATCCTTGAACGGTCCGCTCAAAGTCTGCGGTTGTTAGCACAGACTGGCCCCAAGTATATGCCTTGTTGGTGGCTGCAGAGGTCTTATCAAGGGTGTCAAAAGCTGGCTTGAACGCTCTGCTTGGTGTCCTGAAGAAGTCCATCCGTGCTGCAGTGACACGACAATTGACAAAGTCGAAAACATCTTGGTGGATTGAGTGATGTGCTGGTAATACCCGCTGGCGCGGGGGTAGCTCTACTTGTCGTTCGTGTTCAGCTGCGACTTCGCGTACAAGTTCTCGCTCTTGTTCTTCGTCCATGCACATGGAGTATAATGATACAACCCCAAGATCAGTACAGCGTTGGCGCATGTCCGGCCTGAGACTAGTGAGCAAAGCAGAGTTCACAGGGTTATGTGGCACGTAAAGGTTTTCCAGCTCCTTGGCTTCCACTTGCAGCCACTCTCCTATCAATCCTTTCCGGGCCAGCGAGCCATTGCAGTAGCCAGTCCAAGCGGCATGTCGGGATTGATGGTCCATCCCTTGTATCGCCCAGCGGGGTGCCCAGTGTTGAATATATTTCCATGTCTCTCGAATGACCCAATGCAGCACATCCATGCTGTCCACGGTGTCCAAAGAGCCTTTGCCAACTATAGAACGGATGCATCGATCGATTTCAAGGGGTGCAAAAAACATGACAGAATGACCGTGGCCGAGTTTCCGCATCCGCATGCAACCTATGGGAGGCAACTGATCGGAGCAGTGAATATAAATTGTGCAAACTACACACACCTTGAACCAAGCGATCCTTGGTGACTCTGGGGCCCAGCGTGATGGCAGCACAAAATCCCTTTGGAAACCTGATGTCGGTACCACGCGTATGAGCATCGTCGATGTATACTACACATTGGTCCAATTGCTGTGCGAATAGTGACGATCGGAGGGGCTGTGTTCTACCACCTCGTGTGCATGCGGTCATCTCATCGTCCTCGTTGAAGTATACAGCGGCAGAGGCATTCGGGGAAATATCCAGCCACGCCTGGGCTACCTCATGGTTCTGAAGATCAAGCATTTGAGCTCCGACATCCAACAGCACCTGGATCTTGGGTTTTTGAGCGGTCAACAAATCTAGGAATTCGCGAGCGGTTCGCCGCTCGCCATTCTCGTGAGCCATGCACAAGTAGTTCTTGTTCTCTGCTTGTAGAAGATATGACAAGACCTTCGCATTCGTCCCTCGTTGATGTTCCGGGTCGTGCTGAGCAATATCCAAGGATAACAAGCATTGTCCATCATTTGTTCCCGAAAACCCTAAAGTATCACTGATTGAACGGGCCCCGACGATCGGGTGGTGATAGCCCTGACTTACCAGTCACCAAACGTTCCTTCTTCTCTGCCAAATCCCATCCGGAACTTGATAGCTTCGAAGGGAACTCCTTAGCCTCTCTCGGGAATACGACCCTCGAAAGATAGAAATCGACTGTTGCCCGATTACGTGTGAAAAGGGGAAATATAAACCTATCCCACTGCTCCACTGACTCCATATTGATGCCAGAAAATGTCCACAGGAATCTCGGCATGGCGGAGTAGTCATGAATCCAGGAGCTGTACTCCAAGGATGGTTCCTGTTGCCCGGATAGGATTTGAAAACAAAGTCGGAGCTGTTGTTTGTTTAGTCCACTGTAGTAATAAGACAAGCAGGTGAGGATGATGGAGATGTCCGGATGTCCGAAATCTGCGCGTGGTGCTGGGACGTCTTTCGCTCGGTATGGGACTGCGAGCATAGTACGCGTTGGAAAGAGACCATAGTCTACTCGCCACCGGCGCTCTCTGAAGCAAAACAAAAGAATGCCATCGGCTAACAGTCCACGCAGCAATAACAGACAGCTCCACAAAGAAGCACTTTGTTCGAAATATTTCTTCGTCAACTGAACCACTGCGGGTGGGACATCTTGACAAGATAAGAAGGATTGAACTGCATCCATGAGGTCTGAACTGAGCTGCATAAAATTGAGGTTTGGAAGGTGTCCTTTGATAACATCCTGGATTATCAACAAAACCAATCTTCGGCCTGCATCTTCTTGCAAAACACGAAGGTAAGGAAATGAGCCATGTGGTCCAGGCTCATATTCTATTCCCAGAGGGAATTGTTCTCGGAGGGACAATGCACGTTTGCTGACCAGACCAAGAACTTGTTGGGTGGTTGTCCATCGTTCGGGGTAGCCTTCCACACACTGCTGATCGCCGATGGTGAATGTGAGTTGAAAACGAACATCAAGGATTTCGTCAACTTCATCCAAGATATCACGGGAATAGGACTGGAGCCACCTCTGGAGATCCAGCAATGAGCGTGCCAATTGTCCTTTGTGCAACTGTTTCTCCACGCTCACGAGCTTCAAGGATAGAACATGCTCCGGCTGAAGGACAAGAATCCCATGCTCCTGCATACATTCTAGCATAAGCTCACTGAGCAAAGCTACTCTGTCTCTGTTGACTTTGAGTGAACGAGAGAATGGAAGGTGATATATTCGTCTGTGGGTTAGCCCACCAAGCCGGTCTGCGAGAACATGAAGTGTTTGTGATGTCAACGACTTTGGAACAATGATGCGAACAAGTTGTTTTCCATCTGCGAGTGCAGCTGCGACAATCGGGATGATGACAGATGTCTTGCCCTCACCCATATTGAGCTGCATTGCCGTGTTGGCCCCCGAGCGCGGCGACATCATCTCATTGGCTACCTCGGCCTGAATCTGACGAACCGTAAAGTTGCCTTGTAACTTGTGTAGGAGAATCTCGTCAATAGAAAGTACTACATTCCTACCATGAGAAGCCCACCTGGATGAGTAGCCAGTCTGGATGTGCCTTCACATCCCAGCCATCACACACATCATTTTGTAGTTCCCTATGCAGTTCGTCGTGATTGTTGCCCAAGCGCAGTAAAAGCAATCTTCGAGCACGTTGTACCCTGAGTGTGAGTGTTACGCTTGGCGCAGGTAGTGACGAGCATAGACTCGAGAGCTTCAGTGATGGGTCGGTGGTTCGGGGTGTCCGCATATTGACGACATAGTCAGTCAAACGGGTTCAGTGTAGGGCCGCAAGGGAGAGGGCTTAGCTACTCCTCAAGGGTTCGATGTACCGGTGGTGCTAGGGAACCAGCTGGGTCAGTGTGGCGAGGACGACCAAGCGAAGGCGAGGTCGGACAGGGTTCAATGTGATGAAGCTAAGATTTGAGTAAGACTAGCTTAAGGTACATGGTACGGAAAGCGAGGTCTTATATACTCGTAAGTAATGCGCACGGACCAAGCGGTGCGTAAGAAAGAAAAGAGAATCATACAACGAAAGAAAATCAAGAAAGGAAATCGGAGTCCGAGCCCGATCGGGCGTATCGTACACAGGATGACAAGAGGAAACGGAAATGAAAAGGAAGTCTGAGTTGGATCGGACACAACATAAGCAGGTATGACAAGTGTTCCATAGGATCGGATGTACACGTACGAGGAAAAGAATAAGCATGCGGTTGGGCGAACATGGTAATGTCTATCGTGAGAAAAAGGAAAAGGAAACAGTATCCGTTGAGTGTGGAGGGCGAAATGTAACAGCGAGGAGAATCAGCTGAGTGAGGCATGTCTTCCAATCGTCAGGGAGTATGATGGATGAGTTTGATGCAAGGAGCCAAAAAAGTGTGTGTGGGGTGATGCATGGCCATTGACCAGCTTGCTCAATCGCCTGTTCACTTTCAGTCCTTGGACCTAGATATTCCTGGAGATGTTGAATAGCCTCAGCGTAGGTGGCTCTGAAACTTGTGTAGTGACCCGCAAATGTTTCTATGTCAGGTAGTGTTGTCACTCTGTGAGCTATAGGTTCACTCTGAAAGTATTTTGCACTGGCACGCAGCGCTGAGATGTATTGGTGTTGAAATTGACTTTCTGTGTGTGCCCCCAGAATAGAAATTAAGAGTTCCAGTGAGGTGCAATCAGGAAGTGAATTGGCAGTGTTTGGAGAAGTGGCCAGTGATGTATCACATGATTGTAATGGTGGAGCAGGTCTGGCGAAAAGTTGCTCTTTCGAAAACCACCATGCAACACCAGAAAGGATGGTTTGTGAGGGTTTGAATGAGTATAGAGAAGGGTCTGTGGGCAGGGAAGCCTTGGGTTGTAGTTTGTCCAGAATTGATTGAACACAGGCAAGATGCTTTTGAAAATCATCATGAAATTTCTTCCCGTAGCGGGGTGGGTCCTCGAATTGGAACATTGAGTGTAATGCAACTGTCACGAGCACAGGAACAAGTTCACTCAGGTCTGGCGAGGCATATGCCATGGCTGGCAACAAGAAAAGTAATTGAGACCATTTTCTTTCATTACGTTTCCGCAGCAGGTCGTACACCTTAGGCCATATCAGTGAGGGGCCCCAATTCCACGGTCTCCGCGAGGTCCTAAGATGAGTCAACCAAGACCTGTCATATTGAAGTGACAATTCACTGTCCCATAACTCCCCGACCCACTGCTGCGCTATGTTACAGACATCCTTTGAACCCGGTATTGCGGACCGGCGTCGGACATTGGTAGCTGCAATATAAGCACAATGCTCTCTTGAAGTTAAGTCCCCTTTCAACAGGTCGTGGGCAGAGTATCGAGCATCCAAATTTCGCTGGAAAGACTTGGAGGAAAATTCTGGAAAGAGATATGCAACCCGTCGAGCCCTGCGTTCCAAAAGATGAAGATTATCTGATGGAAATTGTTCGAATGAAACACCCAACGGACTTGCATAGAATCTATGAATCTTCTCATGGTGTTCCTTGATTTCCTTGGAAAGGATGTATAACCCGTGGTGTTGTGAACTCACTGGGAAATTGACCACCTGCACAGACCGCATGTTCGGATCCCACGTTTGTGAGTGACATATAGACCCAATCAATGTCAGGAGCTCCACATCACGAGGACAGAACTCTGTGCTTGGGCGGCAGCCTGCAGACAAAAGTATAGAACAAGCTTCTTCGGCACCAGATCTCCCAGTAAGTGGATCTGCACTCCATCCGCTGGTCAGAGCATGCAAATAAGCACAATACAGCTTGCTCATCAACGTCAAACTTCCTGTCAGGCAGCCAAGGTCGGTATTGACTCTATATGTCTGGTATGTTATTCGCTCGGGGCTAGACGAGCGGGTGATAATTTTGACACAGACGTCATGTCCCCTCATTTGGAGTGAAACATCGCCATCAGGGATCACCACACATCTGGGAACGAGTTCAGTAGCATTGACGTTTCTTGTCTTTGGCCGAAGTACAAGTTGATTGGTCAACCCAAATAATGTTCCAATGGATTGGTCCTCGTCGTAAACCATACCAGAGATGTTCCGAGACTGGAGGTCTCCATCTTCATCAACATAGAATGAGAGGTCATAGCGTGGCAAGTCAACTGACAGCCGTAATGATGTCGATCTGCCGGACTCAGACTCAAGTGAAACAGCGACAATGAGATCCTCTGGTGTGCTCAGTGGTTGTAGGAGACTGGAGATCATGCGCCATGATTGACTTCGAATGTCTATGAGAAAATGGTTATCTTTCCACATGCGACACTTCCCCGGAGTGCAATCGATTCTCCAATTCACTGGCGATGTCTCCCAGCAGCTGTCGAGAGGTCGGACCTCCATCACAGATGTGGAAAGGTCCAACCAATGAACATGACCTCTGATGAGCACTGCCGGCAAGTCGCCTTTCAGTTTTTCATAAGGGATAAGTTGAATGATTTGTGAAACATCAGCGCCTGTCCGCTTTCGTTTTGCTCGTATCACTAGATCCGAGCCGTATCTGAGAGTAAAGGACACCTGGTAGTAGCGTCAGAGTTTAGGAATTAGTGCACACCCCAGGAGGCGTACTCACTTGATGGTCAGAGACTAAGTCTCTTGTTGAGTAATCCATCCCAGGGAGATCACTCTCCGTGACCTCAAGAACTTGCTGTGAAAGCAATCAGTAATATGCGCGATGTTAAACAACTGCGAGACTCGCCTTGCCAAATACCAGCTCGTATAGTGGATGCTGCACATAATCGTTTGGCAGCTGTGTTCGAAGTGATTTCCCGTCGACTAACAGTGACCCATCAAGTACGTTCAAGTGCACCGTTTGTGGACGCTGGCCTGGTGGTGGCGCAGTTGTGCACATGAACCAACGTGAGTTTGGGGTTTCCAACCGCGTCCACTTTGAACCAGCGTGGTAGTTAGCCCAAACCCTGCAGACTGCAAGGTCAACACCTTTATTAGTCAAGTCATCCTGAATAGCATCACATATGATACTCTCCAGAGCTAGAGAAAGGCGGCGGTCTCGGTCAAGGAGTAGCCGTGAATATGTGGGAAGGCCCAAGACTTCACCGGGCAAGTGGTCATAGATTACCATGCCACATATGAGCAAAATCTCGACATCTTTGGCTGAGCGAACCATTTTCTGAGTTATCAAACGATCCACGTCGAACATGCTTCGACAAATGGCGGCCATGTCCCGCAATCTTCCACAAAGTCCATCGTCTCTGGGCATCCTCGCAAGTTCGTCTAGAAGTACTTGTACCCAAGAGAATACCTTTCGACGCACAGTCTGAAGGAGATTGAGTGCTTCCAGTGAGATAGCACCGTCAGGACTGGACGCAAGTAAACGACGGAGCAGGAAGGAAATGGTATCCATCGTCACTGCTTCCTTCCAGTTCCCTTCAACACCACAGACGAGGCTCTGAAGTTCACCCAAAAGCGCATAACAAAAGGTGGATTGCTGTAACTCCTCATGCCATGTCAAGCCCGTGTTTCTGAACGGCCCGACTTCACTAACAGCCTGAGCCAACAGCATATGGACTTCTGGGCGACGGAAATTCAGCGATCGGCCCCGAAGTTCTCGCAAGATGTTCAGCCATTGGAGTAGGCTTCCACTGCGAAGATGTCCAAACGCCATGTACTCATGCATGGAAATGTCCACATGACAGTCGACCTGGTTTGCAATGACTTCATTCGGCGTATGGGAGGTGGAATCTAGATATTTTTGTAAATTGTGGTATGGCCCGCTTGGAAGTTGGTATGTGTGATACTGTTTGCTATTGCTGAGGTCCAACGCCTTGGAGACAGTGAGATCAGTCCGCAAGTCGACAGCAAAAAATGAGAACTTCTTACTTACACTGACCTCTTCCTTTTCAACCGAGATGGAAATGCTAGAGTGCGAAGCGTCTTGAGGCCCTGTATCAGAACCCAGAGACATCCCCAACCTCGTATACTTGACAGTATAGGGCTTGAGCGCATGGTAATCACTAAGCCTCATGCGAGGACCGCCTCTTTCAACAGATGGAGAACACGCATCAACCCGGAGGTGGAATATGACAGCACGCCGCATGTCAAAAGTAAGCGGACAATCTAGTTCGAATACTATAGCTTTAGCCTCAAGTTCTTCGGCTGGCAATGCCCACTCTTGGGCGCTTATACGGATGGCCATACTGTCGCCATTACGTCCAGACACTGTCCCCTTTGCCCGAAGTTTAGCATTCATCTCTTGCAATTTGATAATCCTTTCATCCACCCCGAGCTGTGCCACCTCTGCGATCCAAGCCCTCAGGTGCTGGAGACGCACAGAGTTTCTGAAGAAATGAATCGCAAAGCTTTCCGTAGTGGTTGTCGTAGAAAATACCGACGGCCGACTCGACCGGGAGTGGCGACAAGAGAGGTACTCCTGTGCATAGCGAAGACGGAGAAGGCTAGCAGCCTTGCACAATAATAAATTCTCCAGGAGACTCGTCGGTACTTCTGGAGAGTAGTCTGCCAATATAGGAATCTCCCTGATTGCTATCTTGTCGAGTGCGATCCAGAGCTCAATCAAGGTCAACAGCATCACCGAAAGCAGCTCTGGGTTTCCTGCATATGTCTTTGACGCGCACGAAAAGTATTTGTGCATTAAAACTTTTAGGTGGACACAAGCTTCGTCACCGTTCGTGACTCTATCAACCCAGGCATCAATCCCCTGCTCTACCGCCCACTCGACGTCATAGAGGACAACGTGGGGTTCAGCTTGATATATGCTTTCAAAGAATCCCGCACCAGAGTTCATAAAGTCGTCGAGGGAACCTCGAGGATAATGTTTTGGGTAGAATGAATCAACGGCATGACTGGTATCGTGATTAGTTAGGGACTCGCGAAGAAATTCTCCACTACTCGAGAGCGACAACCGAACATCTTTCTCGAGATCAAGCTCAAACGGAGTCCAGACTGGGGATGTACGCTGAACAGCTTGCACTTGCTTCCACCGGTCTTCAATAATCGATCGGAGCAAAATGCACGTCTTCAATGCGATTCCTGAAAGCCACTGTGGGGGAAAAGAGCCCAGTTTCTGCAGGCGTCGACTGATTTTGGCTGACATCTGGTGGAGAATATCATTGGAGATATCGTCGTAAGTCCTGGTGTTCGCAAGCTCGCACATGAAGAACAGCAGGAATTCCTTGTAGGTATGATGCCCGAGATGAGATTGATTGAGTGTTGTCTGAAGTGTAACTCTGATGAGAAGCCAGAGCGGCGAGTGTCGCCACGGCAGAGGCTTCTTCCCTACGACGTCATCGCCCACGCGTTTGCTGATCCGAGCAATGTCAGCAGGGCGGCCGATACTTCTCAAAATTCCGGTAAGTAATTCGGTGATATAGCACGGGTCAGCATCGCTCATGGATGAATCCAAATCGTCCTCGTTCATGTGAACAATGAAATTCGCGAGCTCGGAAAGAAAGTCCTTTTCATCAAACACGTCGTTGGGAATCTCGATCGCTGGGCCAGGATATGAGCAAATCAGCTTTCCCTGTGTCTTCACCACCTCCCAAGCCTCCGGGGATAGCTCGAACGACTCGAAGATGGTGACATCCTTCCGCTTTCTGAGGATCATTCCCGCATTCTGGGCTCGGACATGCAATGCGAGGACATCTACGGGTTGTGAAATTCCAGCATACCGTGGAGACTTGGGTGCTTACCCCCCACCTCCATCTTGCTTATTTGGGTGACAGTTCGGGACCTATCCAAGCTTTCAGACGCGACAGTGTCTTCTAGGTTTTCTAGCATTCGGACGATTGCATTCCAATGAAAGATATCTGCCTCGTCGACGTAGCGTCCGTAGAGACGTGCAGTAGCGGTGACCATTCTGACCAGAGAATGGTCATTGCGGACGCTGCGGTCATTCTCGCGAGGGAGTTGGACGGGAAAGAACACATGTGTAATGATATATGTTGATGTACTGATGTCCTTGGGGTCAAGGACACCGGCGCGAGACATCTGCATGATGAATGATTGAACGTCTAGCAGGGGGATGTGAGACGATTTAACTCGAAGTTGGGGAGCAAGAGGTACTGAACGTGGCGTGCGGCGTCCGAAATCGGGGTGCAAATTCATTACATAAGTGGGCAATGGACGTACTCAGACCTCTAAGAAGGAGTTGTCGAAAGCTGTCCCCAGAGAAGGTTTGATATGGTTACTTGCATGCGTACTTGTTCTCGACATCTCAGACACAGATCAAGGATAAGCAACTCAGACGGAGCATTAGAAATCTATCCGTTCCGTATTCGTTGCATCTAAAAACGAAAATAAGTATAGGCAAGTGAGAGTGGGATGTTGTCATACTTATCGACATTCTTAGGACTGATTAAAGACTCCGGCACAGAGCCTGACCTCCAAGTGCTGAATAGCCCGTACATTCGTGACCAGTCTGTCTAACTGAGGACACCTGCCAGGCGGCCCATTAGTTTGGTTGTGACTAGTTAAAACAAGTATCAACACAACGCGCGTCGCTGTCACCAAAGGGTACTCGACATGCGACCCATCTCGACACCGTGGTCGCATCCACGACCGAGCAGGTGCGCGCCCTCGTTCACTATAAAATGGTGCTGATCCTCGACAACTGTAGCTGACAGCCCTCGCGAGCACCACTGTCGGTGAGTAGACCTGCCGCTTGGGCCAGCATACGTCACCGACATGTGGACCGCAGTGGTGCACCCGCTCGTCCCCTTGTCCGTGACGGACCACCATGCGCGGTCATTGTCCCACAACTCGTCGAAACGGGTGGTGGGCGTGCTGCTGGGGCAGGACAACGGCAATACGGTCAACGTGGCGAATTCGTTTGGGATCCCGTTTGAGGAGGACGGCAAGGACAGCAAGACGTGGTTCCTCGACCGCAACTACATCGAGGGCATGTACGACATGTTCAAAAGGTCAACGGTGCGTCGTGCGTTGTCGTGCGCCCGGACCGATCTGACGGGGACGGCTAGCTCGGGAGTGGATGATCGGATGGTACCACACGGGACCCAAACTGAGGGCGTCGGATCAGAAGATCAACAACCTGCTCAAGCGGTACATTGCGAAGCCCGTGATGGTCATCGTAGACGTACAGTCGGAATACCGACGGACGCGTACTACGCCGTAGAGGAGGTCAAAGCCGTATGTGGTCCCACGTCTGGGCGACGTGGGCTAACGCGGCGCGCACAGGATGGCACGGAGACGCGCAAGACGTTCCTGCACGTCCCGTCGACGATAGAGGCAGAAGAGGCCGAGGAAATCGATGTCGAACACCTCCTGCGGGACATCAAGGACTCGACGACGGCGCTCACGGGCGAGCAGCTGGCGTCGCTGCATGGCCTCGAGCCGCGTCTACGTGACATACACGGCTACCTCGTCGACGTGGCTGGACACTCTGCCTGTGAACCACCGGATCGTCTACCCCTGCAAGGCGCGCTCGACTTGCTGCTGGATACGAGCGTGCCGGGGTTGGCGCAGAGCTTCACGGTGAGCACAACCGACGAGCTGGCGGTGGTGTATTTGAGTTCGCTGCTGGGGCGGTGATTTCGCTACACGGACAACAAGGCGGCGATTGGGCGAGCAGAGCTGGGAGAGGGGGAGGGCAAGGAGACGAAGCTAGATGCAAGGTACAAGTCCGACGGCGACAGCATCGGCTCTGACTGTTTTATTTTTATTTTGGTAGGACCCTTAATTCCCTTTTCTTGCTAGCCACCGTCCAATCACAGCTCTCAAATGGCCCGCACAGAGTCGTCAAGCAAATCACACATTCTGCAGGTTGCGGGGCCTGTAGCGTACCACATGTCTTGCACATGCACAATCCATCATGTGATCTCGCCGCCATTTCTTCTCTCTTTCCTTATCCCCTTCCTCTTGGAACACAAAAAAGTGGGTCTTGTCGCCGTCGCTGCGGACGCGCACGGTATCACTTGACACACGCTTCGCAGGTTCTTTCTACTGAATTGTTAAGACTGTTCATGTCGGGTGCTCGTGGATGTTTCAACTGTGGAGGTTGTGTGTAGTGTTTTCGTGTTGTTCACTCTGCCCTTTTCCCCATGGCCCCGGTCATGTCTACCTAGCGAGGCCCACTTGGACTGGTGCTGAGCATTTCCCTTGACCGGCCAGGTGGACTCGGGGGCCATGTCTCACGTGACCGCGCATTGGAAGCCAAGGCTGGCAGGTCGTGCTACAAGTGTGGTCAGGAAGGTCATATCGTGCATATCGGTTTCTCCACAACTCACTATGGCCAACGTTCCTGTTTGCACAGTCGCGCGTGACTGCGCCCTTGGCGCCACCGTCGGTGGTGGCTTCCTGGGCGGTGCATCTGGCCAGGAATGCTATCGCTAAGGTAAAGTGGGGCACATTACACGCGCGTGTCCTGAGGGCAACGCTGACGCTGGCTACATAGAGGCTATGGTGGTACATTTGGCGATGGAAGCAAAACTTGGTGCGCATCCCCCTATCTCGATTGCGATACCTGCATTTACCCACCCTTTGCGTCAGCTACACGTGTGGTGGCGTAGGCTATTTGTCACGCGACTGCGCCCAAGGGCCCAAAGGTTACAAGTGTTCTGGATTCGTGCGTGTCGTGACTGACCGAGTGTGCGTGCATGTGTTGATCGGTTTTGGTTGCTTGTAGGGGCACATCAGTCGGGATTACCCTCAGTCTGTGAGGCACGCTTGCTACAGGTGCGGCTCATGGGGCCGGATGTATCAGGTATTCAAAAAGGAAGGCAAGAATCCACGGGTCGTCCCTCCAATATTGACCGTGGTTTGCAATCTTGTGAATGATTCTTCTCCTCTGAGACCAGTGCGTTCCGAGTCTCAGAGTCAGCTTATCATATAACGATTTTCAAGGTCATGCTCGAGGATGGCTTACTTTCGTGACTAGTTCAGCTTTCTGTAGAAAGGAACGAAGATGAAGAGATGAGGGTGAATATACTATGGGCGCTGAAGAGCTTGCTGTGCAAGAGCAGCCTTGCTACGAAGCGGATGGTCATGACTCACCCTGATTGCACTCAGCGAGCCGAGTATGTCGTTCATGCGCTATGTAAGATTTCTTTCAATGTTTCCCCACCTGAATCTATTCAGACTCGTAAATAATGTAGACTCTCAGATCCAAGAACAGATATTTTGCAATTTTCGTAACCTCGCCGAGAACGAATAGGGCATTGCCCTCATTTTGAGCTCGATGAGGGAGGACCCCGTTGCGACCTGCATTTCCACGGGTCCAGACTCTTCCAGAACCCGTGACGCTCGAGGTATGTCCCTCCTACATCTCAAATCGCACATGCTACGACACTCACACCGGCTCTTCTGGCCTTTTAGACCACCTACTTTCTTGGTAATCTCTCCAACACCACGCGAGCACAGCAGGACCTCATCTTCACACAGGGGTTCGTGTCGACATTGAAGCACATGTGTGACTGGACGGGATTATCGGCCGGGGGTGTGGGCGGCATGGGTGTGAGCATCAGCCCTGGGAGTTTGGGAAGCGGTGGCGGGCAGCACCGGTATGGGGAGCATCAGGGCGGGTACAGGGGTGGGGACTGCGAGACATCGGATCAACTCGGACGACAACAATGATGCGGTGGGCTTAGCGAGAAGCATGCTGAACTTGATAGATACGTCTGCCGTCGGGAATACCGTATTTCCTGTTTTGTTTTGGGTAGGCTTGCAGTATGTAGCGCTGGTGTGATTCGTTACTTGGCTCTTGTAAGCCGTCCGCTTGTTCGTCGCCGTTTTCCTTGTGCCCAATACACATTTGGATGCGATGAACGTATAACTAGGGTGGGAGAATGAATCCAGTGTCGCGGGCGATGGGAGATGACGTGATGCATTGAGGGTCAACCGAACCGTCGGTGCCGGGGAAGGGGCAGAGGGGCGCAAGATGTTTCAACAACATGTTAGCGCAAGGTGAACTCCACTTGCCACGTAACCCACCATGCTTGACATCACCATAAACGCTCCGAAGCTGGAGCGTATTTTTGTGATTCTCACCTCAGCGCCCGCCTCGCGGATGACAGCTTCCAAGACCACAAAACGTCTATAGAGGGAAGAAAGGCGTATACGCATGCCGAGAGTGAAAGAACAGGAAATCCGGACGACTCGATCGTGCGCTCTGAACGTTCCGAAGACTTCAATGACGGCTCCGTGACGCCGACAAAGGGGAAAAAAGGTTGGATTGCTGTTTTCTCCTTTTCCGTTCTTTCTTTCCGTTGGGTCCGAAACAAGCATCAGGCTGGATCCAAGGAGGTGGTGACGGCACTTGTGATAGCGCCGACCGAGCGGAGGTGGCGACGATGCTAACCAATGAGGCGGCCAAAACTTACCGACGCGGACATTTTGGTGCTCGATGGGATACTTTACTGGAAAAAAAAAAAGAACGGACCGCAAGCGTGTGCCGTATGGGGAGTTCTTCTCACAGGTTAGGCCGAGTCGCCGACCTGTGTTAAGGGTTGAACGTTGAAGTATGGAGCCAAGGAGCGCAGGCAACAAAATTCGCGCGATAGGCGGAAGACCTAAAGGACAGAGGAAATCAACCGCGAGTGTGGGGATGAAAGAGCAGACTAAAGTGTCACCAACGAGGTGATAGGTTTTGACATCCGAGCCGAGCCGTGGGTATGACCGAGTCGAGGGAGAAGAAAAGGCTTCTCATCCGGAAACTAACCTTTGAGCCAAAGTTGGCTCAAGGCTGCCTGAGAATGTCGCCTTTCAGACGATAGAAATTCGAGACCGCACACGGTAGCGTTATCCGAGCAACGCGGTCTGGACGCGGAACGTGATGGAGAGGCGGCGCGTTGCAAACGACAACAAACCACGCGAATGTCGCTTGCCATCTCGACTCCGAGCGCGTCGAACCAACAGCATGCGTCCACCGCCACGCCAGTATCGCGCAATCCGATAACGGTGCGTCTGCGCAAGATATTGGGAACCACCTTCACCGATCCAGCAACGTCAGAAGCACTCCAGACGCTCTCCCATCTGTACAGCACGCCCCTCGGTCTCTCCCACGTACCAAGTCCTGAACGCGACGCCAATGACGCCAGCAGCGACGGCGACGACTGGTACGAGCTGGACTCCGAAGGGAGTGCGCCAAATGAGAGCGGTCCAGGACGGGCGGACGTGCCCAACGACACCGCAGCGCGTGTGCGGAAGAACCTGCAGAAAGATCTGGAGCACAAGCTCGCGGTGGGCAATTTGCAGAGGTCGATCAGGTATGTCCTGCAGCTCTTTCGTTCTAGCTCGCGCAGTACCGTTCTCATTCTCTCATCGTTTCAACGCAAACAGAAATTGGACAACCTGCAACAGATCATGGCGGAGATGAGGCATCATTGCAACGATGCCGAGGCGCAGCTCAAACTGACGGAAGATGCGAGTCGGTCGCTGCTCGAGCAGGCGGAAAGCTTAAGGAACGAGAGGTATGCGCCCGACATCGCTTGCCAAGCTGGGCTGACGACCGTCGCATCCAGGGCAAGAGGTGGAAACACAAAAATCAATCGTGCTGCTGTTCCTCGACCGATTCACGCTCAACGATGACGAAGTTGAGACGCTCACATTCCGCGAGATACCCATTGGCTCGCAGTTTTTCTCGGCAATGAGCAGGACCGAGCAGATCCGGGGCGATTGCAGAGTCCTCATGTCTGGCGAAGACGGCCCAACCAGGGCAGGGTATGCTTCTTCTTATTGGTTCGACTTCGGAGATTTTGAATCGCCATCGTTCATAGCATGGATATCATGGCCGCGACATCCTCTTACCTCGAGCAGGGCTATGACAAGATTCATCGCTGGCTGACATTCGAGTTCCGCCGGATAGGAAGAGAAAGCCAGCTCGAGGTCAGCTCCGCGGTGCGCGAGTCCATCCATGGGCTTTTACAACGATCCGAGTTATTGTCGTAGGTGTCGCACGTCTTCATTTTTAGCGACATACATCGACGAATGTTGTTCAGCGACTCCCTCACATTCCTCTCGGATGCAAGATGCGCTCACCCGCGGTGGTCCGTCTCGACTGCCACAGATTTACACGCACACGATCCTATTCGGTATATCGGTGACATGCTTGGATGGGTCCATCAAGCGATCGCCACAGAGTGCGAGTTTCTTGAAAGTCTGTTCGGTCTGAGCGGCCGAGTGCGTATGATAGGTGCTGCACGAACGTTTGACGGGAGCGACGAAGAATGGGTGAAAGAGCTGTTGAACTCATCCGTGAGTAAGCTCTGCGTGCCGCTCAAGGTAAGGAGGGAGGTGTGCCATCCGACGCCGTGAAGAGATGTTGATGGCCTCTGGTTGTAGGTCCGAGTTCTGCAGACGGTATGAGGACAGGAGAGTGCGATTCTTTTGTACAGGATTTGCAACCTTTTGCAGTACTACTCGCTGACCATGCAACGGACGACCTGCGTCGGTTGGTACGTGCGTACGGTGGGTTTTGTGAGGAGGTGCGTGGAGAGAGTGCGCGGGGCAAGTATGTTGCTGGGAATGTGATG
>JBBPMG010000119.1:0-51698 GCA_038090195.1 Boletellus deceptivus
CCAAAGTCCGATATCTTGAGCGTCCCAGCGGCATCAAGGAGTAGGTTTTCTGGTTTCAGGTCTCTGTGACATACGCCTTGCCCATGAATAAAGTCCTATGTGGATCAGCTAGTGGCACAGCAAGGCACAAAGATGAAGGGAACGTACCATCCCGTCTACCAACTGCTTAAAATATAAGTGCGCCACGTCGTCTCCTGTACCAACGTCTGGTGCTACCGGAGGCATAAACAATGTGACACTTATCACGCGCCTAAAACCATACTCACCGATCTTATCAAACAAGTCTCCCCCTGCGGCAAACTCGAGGAGCATATAAATCCCAGGCACATAATGGTGTTTATATTTGACTTCCACGATGACGGCGCTGATAAATTCAAGTATATTCCGATGCTTCAATGCAGCGTGGATTTTCATTTCCTTGTCTGCCGTTTTACGGTCTTTGTCCGTCGTCTCATCGGTAATATAGATCAGCTTGCAGGCAGCCACTCGATGGTTTTTCACATCCACGGCTTGGAACACGCTGAATTTAACGCGGACGTGACCAGAAGAATAGACAGACATTCGGAGGGATGTTACCTTGAGAAGCCACCCCCACCGATTTCTTTGACAAGCTCATAACCTGAGGTTTATCGCAACGATGTGGCGTAGTGAATAGAGTGGAAAATATGACATACCAGAAACCTTTGGATACTTCATGGTGTAGTGGTTGGGCTCTAGGGAGAAGAGCGTCCGGCTTCATGTCGGCTGATCGTGTCACGAGGCACCTCGTGGACATTATCCTTTGTGACAGACGCAGCGTGACAGTCATCACGTGCGCCGCGTCACACTGGACACCTAGAGCTTACCACGGCCAATGGCCAAGAGTTACCCTCTCGTGGTCCAGTCTCTGTACTCGATGTACATTGATGGGCTGTGTTGTCGCCTCTCACCTGGAAGTCATGGGATCTGGATCAGCTGATCGGCTTTAGTTGTCACACCGGTGGGATCGGAGCGCGCCGGTGCAGTGTCCGGCGATCACTGTATCACACGCACTGCACAGGTTGCCCGTTGCCCGTGATGAAGGTACTACGTCTAAAAGAAATACGGGCACGTAAACCATCGGTCTTGGGCTTGATCACCGGTCGCAGCGGGGAAGTATATGTACTCTCAGTCACCCCGGGTTACCGCTTGGTGCACTGAGAGTTGCCATTGGTGTTGCCCAAAGCTGCTGCAATGGCCCTGGGTAGGTGGAAATCAGTCATGACCGGTAATTACTCCTACGCTTACTTGCTTGCCGTAGATCTCGTCAACGATAAGTGCGCTGTCATTGACGTTGTCGATGGTGCCACCGGGGATGCTGTGGAGCTTAGTGCCAAAGGCCGCGCCAATGTACTGAGGAAATTGGATTGGCATATCCTACCGCTTGTTTCGTTGATGTGCCTCCTCTCTTTCTTGTGAGTCACTCTTTTCTTTTCCATCTTTGGTTGACCAATATCTGGTCTGCAGAGACCGCTCTAATATTGGCGAGTATATCTATCTTGACGTATCCATCGCTTATACCGGATTTTAGCCAATGCCAGAGTCGCGGGCATGTCGACTGATTTGAACCTTGTTGGACTTCGGTATAACATTGCTGCTGCGGTACTCTATGTGCGTATCTACGTCGATAATTGTGATTTGGCACTACTGACATGTGCCAAGGTTCTGTACTGTCTTGCTGAAATCCCATCGTAGGTCAAACCAGTACATATCTGACATGTGAATCAAGTAAATTTACAGAAATCTCATAATAAAACTCTTCCGGCCGTCTATATGGAGTACAGTGGTCAATTCTATTACGCAATTTGTGTTTACTGATCCAAATGCCTGATCCAGTACCCACAATTATGGCTGTTTGGGGTCTGATCGTGACCTTGATGTGTCTTGTGAACACATATCAAGGACTCATTGTGTAAGGGAGTTTGAAAAATAGCTAACTATTATCACTGATATTGGATTTGCTCGTGTTCAGTGCCCGAATTTTCCTTGGCCTGGCGGAAGGTGGCGTCTTTCCAGGCGTGATATACTACATTTCTTTGTGGTATCCCCGTGCTGAGCGGGCAAAACGTATGGCGATATTCTTCTCTGCTGTAACCGTGTCTGGCGCGTTTGGCGGTATTCTTGCGTGAGGTCATTCCTTTTGAATTTAGTATAGCACACGACTGACACACAAAAGCTATGGCATTGAAAAAATGGATGGGTAGGCAACGGTACTTCTTCTTTTCTCAAACTTACTAACGAACTCTGGCAGTATCGGAGGCCTACATGGTTGGCAGTGGATCGTGAGTTATTGCTAAATATCTTGCAGTGTGACGCACTTATCCAGGATCGCTAGTTTTGCTTGGAAGGTATTGGTGAATCTCAGAGTACAATTGCATTGAATGCCATGGTCTGATTTGCATTCCTACAGCCACCGTCCTAATAGCACTCCCAAGCCCCTTCATTATGTGTGATGTTCGCTCATCCTATCTTGAGCTCCTCATCACTACTTACTACTATTCAGTACCCCGACACAGCACCGTTTTTGACAGAGCTTGAGAGACGTTACATTATCGAATCGCTAAAAGCAGATTCCCAAAATCTCGCTACGCACTACAATTTTCAGTTCATCTTGCAGGCCCTTAAAGACTATAAAACCTATGTTCAATTTGGTATATACATCGGGTATGTGGAGAACAGACAGGTAGGGGTCTTTCTGATGTTCGCTTACGCTAGCTTTCTCGTTCCCGGGTATGCGATATCGCTCTTTATACCAACCATAATCAATGAACTCGGTTTCTCTGCCGCTGCTGCCCAGCTGCTTTCTGCCCCTCCTTTTGTTGCAGCCTTTATATGCACCATTCTTACTGGGATCTGTTCTGACAAGCACCAACTCCGTGGGCCCTACGTGATTGCCGGAGGAACCGTCGCCTTGATAGGATACATCATCCTATACACCCAAACGAGACCCGGTGTTTCGTATGCTGGTTCTGTACTCGCTGCGATGGGGTCGTATCCACCTGTACCTATCATTCTCGCATGGGCTAGCTCAAATGCTGGAGGGGACATCAAGCGTGGTGTCGCCATTGGCATTGTCACCGGACTTTCAAACCTGGGGGGGTGAGCAGTGTTCTTTATTTCTTGGAGAATAACATCGATGATCTTTGGTGGGAATCCATGTTCGCAGAATATGCGCAGCGTTCATTTATCTTGATCCACCGAGGTTTCATATTGGCCATGGAACGGTCATGGGTTGGATCAGTCTTGCGTGTGTCCATTCCTGACGCTGTGAGTGATGCGTTCATTGATTGTTCCACTCTAGGATGTTACTGTCTCTATTTGCGATGTGGGATTATAACAGGATAAACAAGTGCAAGGAGAAGATGTGCAACGAGCATGGAATCACGGACGGTCACAAAGACGAGTTCAGGGAGCTTGGGGACGACAGCCCCTTGTTCAGATATGCCCTCTAACTACCACCGGCACCGCTTATCTGTACATAAATGTCATTTGGGTGCCTCGTGAGCCTGCGGATGGTGCAACAGTATCTGACTGAACATACCAACAACCTGTTCCCAAGCACATTCGAACTTCGCGGAAACAGTGTAGTGTCCGAACGTCACACCGAAATAGGGCACGTTGGCAAAAACCTTCCAAGCATCACTTGGACGAAGACGCCGTAGGGCCATTGGTCCGCCTGACTTCGTTCTGGCCAACCAATTAATTACCGTCTGAGCGACCCGATGGAAGCAAGCCCTGACAACGCCGTAGTCAAGTTGAATGATTGTGGCGCCCGTGGGATGTCACAATAGCTTGGCCGGCCAAGCTGTGTTGGTGGAGCGTGGCTGCAGCACGCTGATTTCGGTCCAGAATCCGCTGCACAGCGCAATGGGATATTCCCGCCGTCTCCCAAGGCGATTTGTGGTACATCTTTGATCGAGGCAGAGTGACTTGCCAAAAATTTCGCCCTCACTTGTTTAACGTGGTATTGCAGTGTATGAAGCAAGCCCTATAGGGACAATTTTCATTCAAACAATGTTACAAAATCTCTGTCGAGAATACTTCGGACAATGCGCAACCTAGTGTTAATAACATTCGTGAGTAATGCCACCCATCGAAGCCAGACGAGCTCATGCACGGCGGATCGGCTGGAGCATAGCCATCTTATCATGGCTCCGGAACAACTAAACTACACGGTGCCTTCCTGTTCAGACTCCTATCGTACCATCATGATTTCCTATTCATAGAACTTTCGTAAGAAGAAGACATACTTGGAACTCGATCCCGTTGTTCGTACCATCTGTGGGAAGTCGCTGTGCCTTTCTCTTGATAAGGATAGTTCACCATTCCCACAACGGCCTTTTCGTTTGTATGTGATGACCCGTCAAACCGCATGCTGCACAAGTCCGATCAACCTTCATTGATCATGGAGGTGCGGACCGGGCCACAGTCACGGTTGTGTCAGCCAGCGCACAATAGTTATGGAACTCGTCGCTTCAGCATGCCTCGAAACCTCTGCCCCTTGTAAAATGAAGTGAAAACGCACCTATTTAGGGCAGGGGCTCCGCTCACTTGCCTAGGCCGTATACCAAGAGTTCTACCGATCCACTGGAAATTTCTTGTATGGTAATCTTCCAGGAGCGAAGCATGGACTGTGTCCAGGACCTGGAGCGCTCTCTATACCAGTTGGCTAGGTGGGGGTTTACTTCCCTCCGTCATACGCACGAGAGCGGCAGAACAGCCCTTTTCGATGTACAAAATGACTCACCGAATAAACTTGACGCAAGCTCCAGACAGGATGCTTGTCTGACGTTTTCCGACGGCAAATGGCGACTCAACCTTATCTCTACCCCCAGCCTCTTTGGTTGGTAGTGTGGGGCTCCCGCAAGTGTTTGCGCAGTGTGTGTGTCGATCTAGTTTCGGCTGGGTGCAACCTGACCGCACTACTTCCTCATTTCATGGTGCTACGCCGTCGTCGTCGGCTGCAACACCCGGGAGACCATTAACGCAGTGCCGTGACTCAATCTGACGTCTGTGGAACATCCAGCGACGTAATCACTTCATAGCGGCATCATTAGTTTATGCGTGTGCATAGAACTCCAAGTTGTTCGTGAGCGGCAGCAACGTCATCCCTTGCCTGCCTGCATGTGTCGCCTTTAGTTTAGTAAGAGCTCCGATTCTAGAGTGGTCACAAGTCTTCCTTGAGGATCGCTAGGCCTGTGATTTACCTGAAGGCAACGTGGATGGCAGGTATAGCGTTAGCACCTACATACAGTGTAACTTACTTGAGGAGTAGCTGGGCGCACCAGTAAGGCACTCTTCGGGTTGTTTAAGCCGCCCACTGTATCTCTGGGACCTCGGACAATGTAGGTAGCGGGTCCACTGACCTAGTTCTCGGTACCCCGTGGCCTTCAAGTTGCGGACAGCCCGCTTTGACAGAGTAAGACGTGACCGACAATGCATCTTCAAGTGGATCTCCATCTCACTCTCGACTATCAACTCGTGGTGCGTGGCCATCGGGCACCGGGTACCGAGTTCTTTTTCTCTGCCATTGGTTTGCCAGGACACGAAGGCAAGACACCTCCTACGACGATTGAAAAGGAAATGTGGAGAGTTCCTTCTCGATTTTGGTGCTCGTCACACTTGCTGTCATAGTACCTATAATCAGGAAATCGGTGTTCCGGGATCCGTCCTGGTTGCGCTTCGGAGTCGCTCCAAACTTGAACTTGACGCAAATCCAGGACAGCATATGGCATAGATGGCGGGCAGAGTAGCGGCGAGGCCCCGGAGAACCTCAAGAAGTGGTGGGTTCAACATTGATGACGGGCGAGGACTCGAATCGCGACGTCTATCGAAAGAGGGAATGAAAGGGCTTCAAGGATGTAAGAACGTGTGTGGTCTACATACTCTTCAACCTTCACATCCGGGTTATCTCATCTATTTCCAGCCCAACTGCTCGTCATGCTTCTTAGCGCAACCAGACTCGCCTTGCGATCCTGTACCCAAAGCCTCCAAAGTTTAGATTTTGGCCATCCCACTTCAGACTGAATTTACATTATCTTGTACCAAACTAGAGCGGTCTGGATACTTACCTTCCATAGTGCCTCGAGTACGGAATACCTCTGGCATCGGGTTAAATGCTCATCAATCGATCCAACTAAAAGGTTTATTAGAGCACGAGCTAATGCCGGCAGATCACAGAAATACAGAGTTACCAGATGGACATCCATTTCCACCGAGAGTCGGCTTTCTGAACCACGACCGGAAGGACATTACGACCGCGGAATGCAGGGGCATCTCTATTGACCAAACCAAATATTGATTGGACGCTTCGACGAGGACACGGCAAGAGCACACAAGGATGGTCATTCGTGCCCGTACAAACGGTGAGGTTCTTGATTTCTTGCATTGCAGTTGGTAATTCCTCACCCATAATATATGCTATCACACCCTTTGGCGCGAGTCCATGGGTCTATGCATGTGCTGCGCTTCAAGGGCCATTGCGGATCCCTACCATTGCACGGCGGCCCCTGATGGATCGCCTTCTGTATTGTCCCCCCCTCCGTCAATGTCGTGGGTAGTGCGCGCTGGAGTGAATTCATTTCCAGCTTCGAGTGCAAATCAACGAATCCCATGTCCATAGTGTTTGCCACTACGAAAGAAAAAAGAAGTTAAATCGCCCCCGAACTTTTTATCGATGATTAGAACAATATAAAGGACGCCGCATTTTGTGGAGGATGGCATTCAAACGTTCACCTTTGAATTGTTGCATTTGTGTTCGCCGAACACGTTCTTTCGGTCAACATGTTTGGTCTTCTCGCCGCTCTTGCATTCGTTGCCACAACCGCTTTGCAGGGTGCGTAGTCGCTGCACATGATGGCCCTCACCTCTTATTTCCCAGTCTTGTATAGTCCAAGCCATCCTCCCCGCCAACTGCGACCGCAGTGCGGCCGTTGCGGTGGGTGATACTTGCGACGGCATATCTGCGAAGTACAACGTTTCCACGTAAGCCCGGTTGTTGGCCAGACCATTCGTGTCAAAGATTCACCACCTATTTTTGCACGCTGCGCGTAGCTACCAACTCGCAGCTGCCAACGAGGGAGTCATCGGCCCAACTTGTAATAATCTCTCCGTGGGAGAGGTGAGTTGTTCCGCGCGATACAATCATCGACACTGAGTTCTTGATAGATCATCTGTCTGGGTCTTGCTGGCCAAGACTGTGAAACCACCTACGTCGTGCAACTTGGGAACACGTGCGTCGGGATCGCGGATGCGTACAACATTTCGGAGAGCACGCTCTTCACGAATAACCCGAATGTGAACCAGATTTGCACGAACATCTACCCTGGCGAGGTCTGGTCTTGGATGTGGCTGTTATGAGAGGTAACTGATCGCTCTCTCAGGTCCTATGTGTCTCCAGCACAATCTACGTTAACTTGACCAAATGATCCTGAGCGATCCTCGTACCAAACAGAGTACGAATGGAGTCGAGGATCGAGCTGTGGCACATGGGTGAAATGTATCGTATTCCATCTGAATACACCGAAAAGTATAGCAAGGCAGATTGAGTTCCGTGACCTTAGTGGGAATGCTCCTAAAGCCGGAGATGAACAATTCTTCCTGCCAGCCTACATTAAGCATCAAATGATAGCTGCACCTCGGATAAAACGATTGTCGTTCGCCTTACGCGGTCTTTCATGCCCAGACGGCACCACTACGTCTTGGGTCGTCCGACATTGTCCGGGGCAGCCAAAAGGTTGGCGACAACTGCGCTGCTCTCTTGCATCCGTTTGAACTCTTCGTACACCTGCTGTACGCCACGGGTAGTGTCCGCGATGAGCTGCTGCTCAGTCGGCGGGCTCGCGTCGGGCGCAGGCATCGGGTAGGCGCCGACGCCCGATTGCCTGAGCACGTCTGCGAGGGCGTGCAACGCCTGGTCAAGAGCCATCAAGTCCGCTTCGGAAAGAAACAAAAAAAGTGAGCACGGGGGAGATGTCGAAAGGGCACGGCGCCTGACCTTGCGTCTGTGCTGGATTGACGCCTGTCTGGTAAGCGTTTTGTCTGATCGCGGGGTGTCATCAGAGAGGAGTGCGCATTCGGGGTACGCTAGATCGTACATGCCGTTGAGCGCATTGCGCGCGAGGGCGTTTACCCGAGCGACGTGTTCCATGGCGATCTGTACATTTTGTCTGAATAGCTCTGGTGAGTTTGGGTCCGCGAGGGTGGATGTCGTCGTGCTTGTCTCCTGAGAGAGACCGGGAAACGACGAGGCAGGAAAGCTGGACGAGGAGACCGGGAGGGCGAACGCGGACGACTGGGAGGACGCGCTCATGGAGACGTCCATGCCAGCACCCCCGACGGCTCGTCTCCCGCCCATCGCCTCCATCGCGACGTTCACGAGCGCACAGCTCTTCGATGCCCTTCGGTACCTCGACCTCCTCTATCTTCCTCACGTACGCGGCTCTCGGCGACGGCGCGACGCTGAAGCCCCATCGTTTGGCGGCGACGACGCTCGCCTCGTCCAGTCCGACGCTTTCGAGCGCGCCTACGCAATCCGTTGGCTCACAGCACTCATCGCTCAGCTCGAGGCCCGCCAGGACCAGTCCCCACCCAGCCCCACCTTCGACACCGCTGTTGACCGCCTCATCCAACAGGCTGCCTCCCTCCTCGCCACCTGCGCCGGTGTCGCCGCCGCAGGCAAAGTCCAGCACCGATTTGCCTTTCGATCGACATCTGTCGGCGAGATCCATGTCTCTTTGACGGACATCCCTCTGGACAACCACGACTATGCGAGCGTCGGCGCGCAGACATGGGGTAGCGCATGCGTCCTCGCAGAGATGCTCGCCGAGCACCCCCATCGGTTCGGTCTTGGGTCCCCACGTCGTCTCAACGGGCCACCCGGCCGTGCCCACCAACGTCCGCTGCGCGTTCTCGAGCTGGGCGCGGGCACCGGATTGGTTGGGTTGACGGTCGCGACAGTGTTGAGGGCGTTACAGGGGCAAGATTCGGATCCGGTTGACCATCATCGAGCAATCATCGTCCTCACAGACTTTTATCCCGCCGTGCTCGACAACTTGCAGTCCAACATCGAGGCCAATTTCCAGATCGTTCCCAGCAGCTTGGATATCTCCGTCCACAGTTGCCCTCTGGACTGGTCGTCGTTTCCAACGACAGAGCCGAAACCTGACATTCTGTCAACTCGCTTTGATCTTGTCTTTGGCGCGGACGTTGTTTATGAGGCTCAGCATGCCGTTTGGATACGTGACTGCCTCGAGTGTCTCCTTTCATATCCCGAGGTTCCGAACGAAGAACCTGTATTTCACCTCATGATCCCTCTACGGCCGACGCACGCGTTCGAGTCCAGTACGATCGAAGAGGTGTTTGGCTCCAAAAGCCATGTCTCTCAGCCAGAGCTTACTATACTTTCGAAGCTTACTATACTTTCGAAGGAATCTCTCGTTTGCCAAGCTTACGGAGGGAGCCTCGCAGACGATGTAGAGTATGTTTACTATCGAATCGGATGGGTGCAATGACCAGAAAATACTTCAACCCTCACAGCATTGTCGTTGGGATCATGAGTCCAGAGTGTGTCCAGCAGCCCGTGCGACTGACAAAGACGTACACATGGCAGCATGTCGTCAGCTCACTTCATCGAGGCAATGAGATTGTCCAATTCCCGTGCGACAAGGGAATTTGGACATTGCTTCTTCAGTGCTCTGGGGACAAGCATGACATCAATATGAATGGACAAGGATAAAAGAAAAGCATACTCGAGTCCTTTCTTGTCGCCTCGTTCCTTGCATTCCCTGCCGGCAGAGCGCCAGTCCTCGCATAGGACGTACAGTTCTATTCTCTTCGGTGCATCGCATCGCATAACGTAGCTTGCAGCTTCCTTGAGGTGTCCTGCTGAGACGAGATGTCGTACGAACGCCTCGTATCCTATCGGGCTCCGTTTCGATCGCGCAAAAGCATCGAGACCGTCAAAGTCCCGGAGGGCCGTCAGAGCGTAAAGTTTGATGTACCAAAACCTGCACCGAAAGCATGAGATTCATCGTCGTTCAGGTCAGCAGAAAGACGCCCACCGTTTATCAGGGACCTTGAACTCACTCTTGACCTTGTCTGCTTTCTTGCTCATCCCGTTCATGAGACAGGTACGTATCGTCTGAGAGACGCTCTGTCCGAAGAATTTAACCTTCCCGTCAGAATCCTTTTCGAGTTGTTGCTGGGTCGCAAGCAGGCGGGCGCTCTCGTCCATCATCTATGTCCAAACATTAACACGTTAAACCTGGATGTCTAGGTCTCGGAACATACCTTGGCTTCAAAACCACGGTCCTTGTCCTCAGAAAAGAACTTTTCCGCGGTCTTGACAGACGTGATCGTAGCTGCCTGATCCTGTGTTGCTTGATGACGAACGTGAACGAGATGGGCAAAAGGAGTACACACCGTCATTTGGCTCGCTTCCTCTAACGCGAGAACGGCGCTCTCCACTCTTCTGTCATCGCTGTAGTAGAAATCACGTAGCATCTCCCTATTTTGTTCTCGGGCATACACCTGAAGCAGCTTGCTGGCAAGTATGAGGTATTCTCCCCCGTCTTCGATGAGACGGAAGAAAGAACCGAGCGGAAGTCGCTTGTGCAAGTGCAGAAGAACATGATAAACTGTCGCGCTTAGCGTGGCACTTTGCTACGACCCGGTCAAAACACACTTACCGAGTTCGGTATCTCCACTGTCCACCGCCTTCAACAACGCCAGTTTATCCTCTTTCATCACCAACAGGAGCGGTACTTGGTCTGAAGCACGCGTCTCGTGGTCAAGAAGCTTTGAGGCAAGCCCATGTCAGCAAGGCCAACGACAGCTAACGGAAGGCAGTGCACGCTCACCTTCGTCGCTAAGCCCGCCCTGCCTACTTCCCATGCACGACGCGCAATGTCTGCGTAGCTCACGGCACCTTTCCCGAGCTGCTCGAACTTGTCGACAATCACCTTGCACAACTCCTGGTCTTCACCATCAGTAGCAGACGATTTAGAGCGTGCAATCTTGGCGCTGGCCCAGTGCCTCAGCACGATGTCCGCCTTGAGTGAGAGGTATGAAGAGATCCGAAGGGCGAGAAGATGCAAGTTCCTCGACGTCAGTCGGCTGATGAGGTGCGTCGGGGATACGTGTTGATACCTGATGCATACAATCCTCGGCAAGGAGAAAAAGAGAGACTAATTTCTTACTGGGAATAGGTCAACGGTATCCCAATCTCATAGAATCTGACTGCGTTCAACACCTTGAGAGCTTGCCCCATCGAAACGAAGTCACCGGGGTTGTAGAGATCCAAAAATCCCCAACCAAACTTTGCTGCCTAAATATCCGCCGACTGTCAAGAAATGACGATTCCACTTCATAGGGGGGACGAACACTAAGAAGGCGGCGTTGCCAATATGGTTCCCACTCATGACCTGCGGCATCAATGCAGTCGTTGACAGCCGCCGCAAGTTCAGGTCGAATGCTCCGGATGCTCTCGTCCGCCTTGGACGAACGCCGAGTGAAACTCTCCCAAGCATCGAATAATATCGCGGATGGTGAAGTCGAACCAGGTCGGAAAACCGACATCGATGGTGCTACTAAAGTTAGCCTGTGACCCATCCAATGGACGTCGTACATACCAGGAACTTTCTGTATGAAATCACAAACCTCTTGACCGATTACGCGTACACCATCCAACTCCGTGACTGCGAATGTTGCTCCAGCATAAAAATACCTATTAACATCATGATTCGCCTTTCCTGAGATTCAATCAACACTATGACTTGCCGTAAGGTGTCGCCGGAGGGTCCGACCAGGAGTGCAAAGTTATCCCAAGTAACCAGAATGGCGTCGTTCCCGCACCATTCTACTTGGCTGACTGACCCCTCTACACCAACCGTTTGGGTGTCGAACTCCGCGAGGCTGCGTTGAAAGTCGGTGGAAACGACCAAAAGAAGGTCATTGTAGTTCAAGAGTGCCAACAGCTTGCCATTCGGCGACGGAGACACCCTCGAGAACGGCCCGCGCGCTACACGTTGGTCTGTGCTCTCCAGGTTATCGACGGCAAGGATCGTCGTGTCCACGGAAAGCAACACTTCGACATGTCTCGAAATGTTCTGGTCAGGTGGAATGATGGCCCACGCCTGCGGCGGCTCGGACAATCCTACGTTCCGCCGTTCAGTACTCTCGCGTCAAAAACACGTACACGTCACCCACACACCGGGATTTGCCAGCGTGAGCGGCTTGCCGCCTTCCCAGTCCTTGACCTCCAGGAGCGTCAACGATCCCGTGAGAGCGACCAACCCATTCTCGTGAACCCGGGCATCTACGATTCCTAATTCTGCAGCCTCCGATCCGAGAGAATGTTGTCGATAGTCGCCTTGGAGGTCGTACAGCCGATAGACACCCTCCTCATTGAGCACTACCAACCGCTCGTCGGTGGTCCATCCGAATCGAATGATCTTCCCCTGATCCCACTATTCGCTAGCTGGTCAGCATCGTCGTATATAATGGCGCAGAGGTAACAAGATATCCACGTTGAGTAACAGCAGCCCCTCCCCCGCGGAGGAAAATACTTGAATCTGGGACCTCGAAAATGCAGGACCGACGCGATTGATAGCTATTATTTTTGAACTGTCGCGCATCAGCGCTGCAAGGGGAAGTGGGTGGGTAGATCAACACGCGTCCTCGCACGTCACTGCGCACCAGCGGACAACGCACCTACGGGGCCACCATTCCGACACCCAGCAATAACGAAGTCGTTCAGGTCGGGAAATTTCCCTGGTATCGAATAGAGCTGCAGACGTCGATAGAACACGTTCGCTGTCGACATGGCTTCCCAAGTCGTAGTCGGGTGTTCGGCAGCGGAGTCCATCGTATTCTCGCGTGCCACAGGGACTGGCAAACGGTGGGTCGTAAAAATACAAGAATAAGAGCCCAAGGATGAATGGCGAAAACAAAGCCTTAATGAGCTCGGGGAAAGACCGTGACGGGTGCACCTCCGTCACGGTGTACTATATATGGAAATCAGAACTAGTGGCAATCCAGAGCGCGACAGTATACATAGAGGAAGCTCATACGGTGGGCTAAAAGTGTATACAATGTGTGTGCGGAGAGTGTGAGAAGCGAATAATACACAATACTCTGAAGATAACGGAGGTAACAAGCGCAAGCTGCCCTGCCTTTAAACCTGCAAGGATGGGCCCGAATGCGGGAAGAGGTCAATGAATGTGGATCGGGACGCTCGCCCTCACATCGTCCTGGCCCACCAAAACGGAAACATCAAGGTAATACTAGGAGTGGATAAAAAGACGGCGTGAGACATGCTCGGTCGTCGCGCATAACAACAGCCCTCACCTCGACACTAATTCCAGGCCAATCCACGCTGGGCAACATGTCCCTCGAAAGCTGCACTTTCCCCTTGTAGAGGCCATCTGGAAGATGTCGCGACCCGATTTTCGCACGAGAACGTTTCGGAAAACCGATGGACACCTGTGTCTGCAATGTCCGCGATGTAGAAAATACCTCTTGTGGGAACTCAGGCAGTGGTTTGTACGCTGGAAAAGGATCCACTTGGGATCGCGCGGGAGTCTTGACCGAGAATCTGAGCAGCTTAGATCGAGGTGCAAATGAAGAAGTTTGGCTGTCCGACTCATCGCTTGCGACTGAATCTGGACGAGAAGATTGTGGTGTGGATGTGTGTTGTAGGGCTGTGGTGATCTTGCGGACAAGGGATACGGCTACCGTCGCATCGGCGGCAATCTCTTGCACTAGACGTGGTGATCTAGTGTTTGTTGAAAACACAACAAAATACGGAATAGAAGTACAGCGAGAGAATGACTGGCAGCGGGGAAATGTCACCTACGATGAGTACCGTTAGCTCTATCTTCAACAATAAGCCACGTGCTCCCTCACCGCACAGCTGAAAGGAACAGGACGTTCGGGAAGTAATGCGGTTTCTAACCAAGATTTCGGCACCATGGCAAAACAGTCAAGAGATTGGAAATCCATGTCTGGATGAAACAATACAGGGGCTTCCAATCTACAATCGGATCAGATCCTGTCTTGTACGTTGCGTTTGACATACATGGCTCGGTTGGCAGATCCGTCAGGCGCTTCCCAGACAGCTGTGATACGATATGCGATTTCGAGCCCTTCCATGCGCGACGAGAATGTCGACGGCAGTTCCTCACCGGGTCGGGACCCACGGGGGAGCTCGAAGCTAAATTCGTATGAACGGTGCGCAGAACTGTTCAGAGTTGATGCGCTTTGTCGCCTACGAATGCTGAGCGCCTCACGGATGGTCGATCGAGTGTCAGAAGTAGACGACATGGAAATGGAAGTCGAAGAGGACAGGAATACATGTCGGTGCCTTCTGATCGTCTGTTTGTAAGGACAATTGTCCGCCACGTCCTCGACAGGTAAACACTCAAAAGCACCTTCCAGCTGGCCGTCCATCAGGTGAGAGAAGGAATAAAGGTATACGAGAACATACGGAGATCGTTAAGCGGCCAACTTGGGAGCAGCTAGGATTGAGCGTCACTTTTCCTTCAATCTTATCCTGATCGCCAAACACCGGCTGAGGATGCGAAGTTTCTATCCCGGCATGTTTTGTAACCTTGATGGAGGGGCTGGATATTTCCATATCCAAAAGTAAGGAGCTAGAGCATCCTGCTAAGTCGATTCTCTTCTGTATAAGAACTCTGCTCACCGGAAGAATGAAGTGTATGAAAAAGAGCTGGGATTGCTCCCAAGTTTCACGACTTGCACACAACTTGATGGCGCCACTGGGGGTGGAATAATAAGAGAAAGTTTACGGGGTACCATCTTGAGCTAAAAAAGTGTGGACCATAGAACAGAGACGAGTAGTTTGAGACAGCCTGGCAATCCCTCTGATATAAGTTAGCCCAACCGAGTGCTGGACAAGCGTATTACCCTGATCTGACAGAGAGGTAAAGGCATAAGCGTAGGTGACCGGTGCCACTAGCTCCATGGGCTTGTTACGTTACCATGCGGTCAGACCGCACGGGTCACCGATGTGCCTGCATCCTAGAGTGTTTATGCAGAGCAAATGGTTCGCTGGTGTTAAGTTCATTCCTGTGAAGCCTCTGATGGGCCCCAAGCTCCTTGACCGATACAGCTGGACAGTATGCATGATCTTGAACTGACATTGGAAACTTCAAAGGATGAGAAATGCCTACTGAGAAAGCACGAGTGAAACGGTGAAAAATATTTGTTGATAACCGACGAGACGTTTGGGGGTAGGCGACGTCATCCCGATGGGTGTTCGTGACGATCCACGGTAATTTGAAGTTGAAACTTGCAATCCGGTCACCAAGGCGCATGCTAGCAAGTCCTGCGCCTCCACGTCTCGGAGTGCCCAGTTACACGGTGCGTCATAATCTCACTTGCATTGACGGAATGAGTGGACACCGGTGGGGCCTGCTTCGCCTGGACCACTGTTGACGCCACCTTTCGCAGGTGTGAAGGGGTCTGCAGTGGCGAACCGGTGACAGCCAGACGTCCTGTTGATCGCAGATCGCTCGTATGAAAGTGTACCACATTCAGATGCCGTGATAGAAACTAGGGTGAGTCCATTCTGGCCCTGTGGAGTTTTTAGGTTCTTTCAGAGACCTCGTGATGCCCTTCAAGTTGTGAAATTTGACCTGGAAGCGATGCAGCTCTCAGCTCCACCGGCAATGCGCCCCTTTTGGTGTACGAGAACGAACGCTCATCCGTCACTCAGTTAAGCCTGTGAGGCTATGACGGACCTGGTCCGTGATAACAACAGAGCAAGGGTGTCCAAGCTCAGTAGGATGAACATGTTTGAACGCTTGAACCTGGTCGAAAGCGGGGATAAGCGATACATATGTGTGGATGGCCAAAGTCGGGTGCTCTGGGTGGTTTCTGAACCCCAAGAGAATGGTGCCAGGAGGAAGCCTTCTGTGAGCTGATGAAAAAACAACGCAAGAGATCGACCACACTACTTTGCCAAAGTTGGGGTCCGATTAGATGTGGAGCGTCGTCCGAACAGCAGGTGGACCTCGTGTTAGCACCACAAGCCATTGCACTTGAGACTGCGTACTTGGTGTCTTGCCAAACCATCACTCCCTCGCCGCGTAGAATAGCCATCGCTCGACACGCGGTGATCAGATCAAAAGGACTGTAGCGTTCGCGACATGACTAACGTCTGGCTGGTCGAGGCAACTCAAACAATGAAGAGCGTCCTAGTCACAGGTTCGACCGTCGACATCTCCCTGGTGACCTGACGTGCCAACAGCCTGCTCAGGTGCATCCGGCGTCCTCGGGACCGCCGTGTACAACGCATTCCAACGCACAGGCGTCCACACCGTCGGCCTGTCGCATACCCAGGCCATACAAGGACTCGTCAGGCTCGACCTGACGGATGACTTGCTTTCCCGGGGCGGCACGACCCTTCGCGGCCTATTTCGGCAACACAACTTCAACTGTACGTCGGCGGGGTTCCTCGACCGTGGCGTTCAGGTGCTGACGGCGTCCCGTTCGACCAAGGGGTGATTCATTGCGCGGCGGAAAGGCGACCCGACGCGTTCAAGGAAGTGAGCTTCTGACGTCCTCCCCAGAACCCTGTGCTCAGCAGTGTGGTTGCGTAGGGTGGCGCAGCAACCGCAGTCAAGGTTCGTCCACACTGTGGACGCTCTGTGATCTGATCGAGGTGTGTGGTTGAACATTGTCTGTGCAGCTCAACCAGGACGTGCCTGGACACCTCGCACAAATCGTCAAGGACAACGGCGCTACGCTCGTGTACATTTCCACAGGTACGCCGGATATTAGCAAACGGACGCCCTTTTCACACAGAAGGCGCCCCTGGACCGTAGACTACGTCTTTGATGGGAGAAATCCACCTTACACGCCAGAAAGCCAGACAAACCCGTTGCAGGAATACGGTATCACCAAACTTGCTGGCGAAAAAGCCGCCCTAGATGTGAGTGGCGCCAAGGTCATCGTTCTTCGAGTGCCTGTGCTGTAAGTCCGCACAACTACGTACGGCACGTTCCGAGGCTGAGTTGGCCATGCCTACAGCTATGGCCCTGCGCCAAAGAACTCGGACTCCGCGATCAACATCCTGCTCGATGTCGTTCAGGATCGGTCTGGAAAGACGTACAAGATGGACGACTATGCGCAGAGATACCCCACCAACGTCCTCGACATCGCCTCCTTTCTTGTTCGCCTATCAGGTAGGTGCACGAATCTCGACGCTCGTCGTCTTTTATTTCACGATGGGAAAACAGATCTGGACAAGGCTATCCCCCGCATCGTGCACTATTCCGCCGACGAAGCTCTTACCAAGTACAACATTTGCGAGATATTCGCAAAGATCCTTCGTCTGCCTATAGACCATATCATCCGCGATAGCTCTGCCCCAGCGGACGCCGTCGTGCGTCCCAGAGACTGTTGCCTATCCACAGAGGAAACGATCAAGCTGGTCGGCGACTTGGGATGCGCACGTTTCGAGGACTGGTGGTCCGCACGTCTGGCCTAGTGGTAGTACTCCAACAACAATAGGCGGACAAACTCAAGTCGGTAGTAACATTCATCGTTTTTTTTGTAATACATGACATATCGCTTCTCTCCGATACGGCGATCCTGCCCTACTCGTCCTGCTTTCCCTTCTCTTCCTGAGAGTGCTTTTTAATGGCAGACTGCGCGTATAGTTCTTTGACCTGCCCAGGGGTATTAAAAGCGTGAGATGTCACCCAATCTCGGCGTACCGAGTCACTAAAGTAATCTGTCCGCACGCGGTGACAGAGGTGAGCAAGGACCGATGACGGGATGCCCTACATACCTGCGCGTTGTTCGACGTCCTTTTTGGGCTCAGAGCAGGTCCCATCGATGGACGACACGCCCATCGGGAGATGTGATCCCGTCGCTTCCAGCGGGGGTGACTGAGTACCAGACGCCATGGTGCAATGTGGTGAGTAGTGGTGAGTAGTGGAAACCGCTCGAGTTCAAATCCTTCCCTATACCGAATGACATCATAGCATCGGGTATCCCCGAAAACACATATCCAAAAGAGGAAACTCTCTTCGGAGTGCAACATTGTCGTGTACATGTTCTAATCCAAATTGACGCGGGCCTGATCCGGTTTCCCTTCGTAACCCGACACGTCCGTCTCCTCAAACACCGCAGCCGCGCCCACGACGGGGAACAGTCGGTTCAGTGCGTAGTACACGATGGACGACACACCGAACCCCGTAAAGAACGAGAGATCGTATATCCGCGTAGCCACGATCGGCACTGCGCGACCAGCTTTACGGGAAAAAATGTTATCGAATCAGTCAGTATCATCACCTTTTTTGTCAGCCGGTCCGCGCAGGACCATCGCCAAACGGGACAGCTGAGAAGGAAACGAAAGACTCACTGGCACCCGCAAATCCGACCACGTTAATCATGATTCCAGCGATATAAGCCGCATACGCACTACCAAAATAAATGTACCCCAAAGTGATGTCGATTGCGGTCCCCACCAGCATGCTCGGGAAAACTCACCGCAAGTTTACCCCGTAGGTATACCAGTACCAGCTGTCCTTTCCCGTCCGGTACAAATCCACAACGTTGTAGTGTCCCTTGCGAATCAAGTAATACTCGGTGACCTACAGATTCACGTGAGCAAGGATCCTTGGGGACGCGTTGACATGATCGACTTACCATGACACCCGCAATAGAGCTCAGAAAGACAGAGTAGGCGGATAGGTAGGAAGTAAAGTTGTTGCTGCTCTTCAGCAAATTCCACGGGCACATGCATAAGCCAACAATGGCCGCGATGTACCCACCTCGTCGGATGTTCTGTCAGGAAAGAAAGAGGCGTTCGTCAGGGATGCAATTACATGAAACACGTTCGGGAGACAGTGTAGTTGACAACACCCACAATAAAACGAGGAAAGAGCGCTGTCAGGTCGCATCCGGCCGAAACGGAATTCGCAGATATATTTGTTCTGTACACAACATACGGGCACGAAACCGCAATACCAGAAAAGCCACCGGGGAGGAGACATGAATCACAGTGTACCGTTTGGCAGCATGCGACAAACATACCCCATCTGGCATTCGAGTGCGTGAGTGACGACGGTATGTTGTGCACGTCGGGAAAGAACCACCCACCTGCGCGATAACGAAGGAAGCGGAGATGAACCAGACCTAGTCGATCGGTGAGTCACATCGGACATAAGTGAGCCGCAGTAAGCACTGTACGCGCCCCAAATCTCGTCGCGGGAGAAGGATTATCATCCAAAAACCTGCCCAACAAATCGATGGGTGACCAGATAGCCTCGCCATATATAGCCTGGGAAGATGAGCTGACAAGGATGCCGATCAGACACACGATAGAAGACGCCAAAGGGAATGCGGAAAGCTGTGGCCAGAGCGCCGCAGCGGGAGTCCTTGCCCTAGACGCAAAGTCTGGTGCATTCCTAGTTTGGGATCCATATGAGATGTGGGCTGAGATCCGAGAAGCAGAACGAAGGATGCGGACGTGAGAAGTGTCACCGAGTTGCTGATGCACGACATGAGGCTCACGGCCATTGCCCAGGCCAGCTTGGATCCGTGGATAGAGGCGGGCTGGCGTACGACGGGGCCAATTCCACGTGCCTTGACGATACACCATATGAGGAATACGATCGCTGCGGTTGGCGTAAGCACCATCTTCGCGACGAAGAAGTGACGGCTTTCGAGAATGCGTGAGCCAAAAAGTCTAGAACGATGAGTATTCTCTCACGAACATCTTGTGCACGGGAAACCATATCAAGGGGAGCGAAAGCAGCCAGAAGAGGAAGAAGCACACAAAGTCCCGCGTAGTCGTTCCGGAAGAAGCTGGAAGTGAATTGGCTGGGTCCCAATCGTGTTCATAAAGAGAATGCGTGATCAGGTGCCCCAAAGGATGGATCCACTCACGAATGCTGTTCACGCTAGGCCACATCGCACGCAGCATTACCAAGACGCACGTCCCTCCGATGCTTGCCTGCACGCCATACCAAATACTGCAACTCCATTTTAAACCGGAAACACGAGGAGGGAAGCTGTCCGGAGTCCTCACCAGGCCATTGCGCCGCGATTGAACACACACCACAGGCTTCCAAAGACTCCGAAGCTCGTGCGGATAACGACCGGAAATGTGACGTGGAACACTGCGCCGGGTCGTGCGTTCAAGACCAGAAATGGAGTCACGCAGCCGTATCCCACCCATACGCAAATCCAGGCCTGCCACCACGACATGCCCGATTGGATCATGGACGACACGATCATCCAACTCAAGGGACGATACGTTAGCGATTCCCGGCGAGACGGTTTTGGAGGGTTTTTCAGAATGACACGAGTGACTCACGTGTTGACGTTGAACATGTCTGCCACCCAGCTGTTTCAATCCCCGGCATCATGGATTGCGCCTTTGAATAGATGGACTGTCTAGACGCACAATGCGACGTAGTTGTATCCACGCCAGGTTCTCTGTTCGGGGACTACAGGAAGCAGGTCCTCATTCTTTAGAGGCGAGATTGGGGAAGGAACGGATGAGTGACGGTAATGCTGGAGCGCACTTGGAGGGCACTGACGGTGATTAACTGCTGGACCAGGGTGAGGCTCGGGTCGTGAGGGATTTCTAGGGCTCGGGTCAGTCTGCGGATGACACGCATGACGAGGTGTCGTTGAGGTGTTTTGGATGGAATAATCCAGAGGGAACCGCAGGCGGCGGGAAATGAGAACCAGGTCGGCTTCTTGTGGAAATGGGTATCTTTGTCGCAAACGCGTGAGGCGAGCACCGCACCCACAGTGCGTGTATCAGAGATAAGACATGCCATCCCCATCGAAACGGGCGTCGCAACAGGATGGTACGGTAGGTGCATGTTGCCTCGCCAGACACGCCAGTCAACGTGTCGAATGGAAGCGGACGGCTGCGGAAAATCGCATCAACGCTGATGGCATCGCCAGGGACTAGAGAGGGATATGAATTAAATTGATGCATGTCTGGTGATACAAGTGTGCTTGAGGCCCAGGCCAACAAGAGGGGGTTGGGAACACAACGACAAGCAAAGGCAAAGCGAGCAACCAGACCACAAGACATGAAGAACAAGTACTCGTATACTCGATCATAGAGATGGCGTGGAGATGCTTGGAATAGATGAAGTGATGATATACACAAATATGCAATGGTATCGCTGCTCATGATTGCATAAAGAAATGCACCGTCAGAGACAAGACTGAACAGTCCGAGCAGGAAGCCAGGAAATCACGAGGGTGATGACGGCGCCTGCTTGAAACGTGCCGAAGTTGGGGATGGCGAGGAAAAGGTGAAGGCAGCGTATATGCGCTTGCGTTCGGGCGTCGACAAGTCGGCGGGCGGACGGGGCGGGCTGCTGGTGGGCGAGGGCGCGTCGCGGGGTGTGTCGACGACGGGGGGGGAGAGGTAGTCGCGGATGCGAGGTTCCGCCGAGTTTTCCTAGGACGTCGTCAGCGCAGGCCTACAGCAACGAGACAGGGTGCGCACCTTTTTTGCATGCACGTCAGACTCTTGGCTCTCGGCGTGCGCGGCATCATAGGCGTCCGAGACGTCTGCGAGGGGCGAGACGGTGAGCTCGTAGCAGCGCGCGTTGATGTCGACTTGGGTGGTCGAGAGGCGTGGGAGCTGGCGGCGCGCGTCGTGCTCCTCGGCCACGGGGGGGAGGGGAGACGCCTTGCGGGCGGCACGCAGAGACTTGGAGGTCTTGGCGACGGCGGTGCTCCTGGGCTTTGCGGACGAGGGAGGCTTGCGCGTCTTCTTCGGCTCGGGCCTGAGCTCCTTGTGCTTCTTGGGGGGTGGTGGGAGGGGTTTCGCGGCGAGGGCCGTCTTGCGCTTCTTTGCGTCGGAGGGTGCGGTGGGGCCCGCACGCAGGCCGGTGACGGGGTGCAGGTTCTCCTTTTCGACTGCGGCGAGGGTGGGGGGCGCGGTGGGGGGGGTGTCCGCGGGGGGGGCGACGTCATCGGGGAGGGCGTCCTGGAAGACGGTGAAGGAACGCATGGACGCTGTGCAGCACGTTGAGGGCGAAAATGAACGGCGAGACGCTCGGCTAGGTACAAGTAGGTGCCGATTGAGACCCCGCCCGCTCCGACCCGCGACGCGTCGTGGCCACGTGACCGCACTGATCGTCCAATGCAAATGGCGCTGACTGATCTCCACAGAATCAAACGCTCCCGCCACACCGTCTTGGTCTGGCTGCCTCATGCCCGCCACGCTGCGTCCGCCCTGCCTCTTAAATGGGCCCCGGCTCCTCCTCCCCCCTCCTCGCCCCCTCTTCCGTCCAGGCCCTGTCGTGGCACCGTCCCAGGATGCCCCAGAAGCAGTCCCCCCCCCCTCCCCCCCTGGGCACGCTCATCGACAACGACACCCTCGAGCTCGTCGAGGTCCTCGGCGTCGGCGGCTATGGCGTCGTCTACCGTGCAGTCGATCCCCTCGCTCGCAACTATGCCGTCAAGTGCCTGATCAGCTCCCAGGTCCACTCCGGCTCCCGCCAGCGCCAGCTCCATCTGCGCGAGATTGCCCTCCATCGCCTCGCCTCTGCCCATCCAAACGTCGTCTCCCTCCACCGGGTCGTGGAGGAGCACAACTACACCTACCTTGTCATGGACTTTGCTTCCGACGGCGATCTCTTCTCCCAAATCCTCCACCACTGCCGCTACCTCGGCCAGGACCACCTCATTAAACACATCTTCCTCCAGCTCCTCGACGCAGTAGAGTATTGCCACTCCCTCGGCATATACCACCGCGACCTCAAACCGGAAAACGTCCTCTGCTTCGACGCCGGTCTCCGTGTCGCCATCACCGACTTTGGCCTCGCAACCACCGACAGGTTCAGTGAAGAGTTCCGCACCGGCAGCGTCTACCACATGAGCCCAGGTGCGTCTCCCCCCCCCTCCCCTTGGCATGTCTCACTTGTCCCGTCCGTTAGAATGCCAGGGCGGCGAGTTTGCACCAACAGGGTCCTACTCTCCCCTCTTCAACGACATCTGGTCCCTCGCCATCATCCTCCTGAACCTCGCCACCGGTCGCAACCCCTGGAAGTCTGCCTCCCCCTCCGACCCCACCTTCCAGGCTTACCTTCAGGACCCCCTCAACTTCCTCCCCACCGTCCTCCCCATCTCAGCCGAGGTGAACAACATCCTCTGCCGCATGCTCGAGGTCGACTGGCGCCGCCGTATCACTCTCACCGAGGTCAGGGCCGCCATACAGCAGGTGGATCACTTCTATGCCGAAGGCGTCATTTTCGAGGGAAGCATGGCACGCTGTGCGTGGGAGGTCGATGTCGACATCGAAAGTGATTCGGATTCTTCTACTCCTGGTGAGCCTCCAGAACAACCCGAAGAACTTCATTCCCGCTGGAGCAAGGACAGCGACTCGGAAATGGAGTACGCAAAGCCCTCCATCCCAGACCCAATGTGGGACGAAGAGTACTCCTCGTGCAACGCCACCTGGGCCATCGAGTCTTCCATACGCTCTCCCTCCTCGGCCGTCCTCGAGCCTCTCAAAATTTACGAAGCTCCTCGCACTCCTCCTTCCACCTACTCTCCCCTCTCCCCTGTCGCATCCGGGTCCATCCCGTCTTCACCCCCTACCCCCGAGGGCGTCAGCTTATTGCGCAACAGGCCAACGCTCGGTCCCTCGAAGCCTCTCAAAATCAACACCGACTGTGGTCGTCGAATATTTTTCACGGGCAGCGCCCACACGCATACCAGCCTGTCTTCCATGCACACCGCCGTCGAAAGCGCAACCCCATTCTCCTCTTGCTTCTACCTCCCCTCTCCCGATTCCATCTCCAAGTTCTCCGTCCCTTGGACATCGTCCTCTATGCCATCCAGTGTGGACCTTGGTGTGTATGCAACTCCTGGTAGCCGCCATGCCGATCCGACGTCGTGGGACTCCCCAGACACCGATTACTCGTCGTCCATGTCCTCCTCCGCGAGCGTGGTGGGTCTAGATCTGGACGTTACTTCCAAGAAGATGCTGGAAGACACTTCGCCTGCTCATTTGGCCATTTGGCGTCGCGACCCCGTCTTCACCAAAGCCATACATCCCCATGTCCCTTCTGTGGTCACGAACACGTGTCGGCAGGGGGCACACGCTCAGCTCGGCACGTTTGCTGCACGCCCTGCACCCCCGTCTCAGCAAGGACATGCCTTGAATGGCACGTCTGTTCCACTCCCCCGGCCCAGTTCACCCGTCCCAATTCCGGTCCCCCGATCCTCGAATGGAAGCGAAGAGAGGCGGTGGTCTTCGTCCCTCTGGCGCTTTTCGTTTCCCCGTGTCTCACCGTCACCACGGACACCGCCGGGCAGTAGCGAGGAGGAGCACCGAGGCAGGAGAGGCTCGTTCACCGATGTATTTCCGTTTCATTCCTTTTTCACCTCTAGTCCCACGTCCTCTTGGCGTCGTTCGCCTTCTCCACCTGCTTCAGAGGCCACGTCTGCGACACTCGCCGTTGCGCCGGGCATCAAGGTGACGCCAGGGCTACACGAGCAGTGTGGGCAGGCCGCACGCACGCGGACGAAGCGGCACTGGTTCTCTCCCGGAAAACTATTCGCCACCGTCGGGGCCTCGTAGGAGGCTTTGGCGGTGCCATTCCCCACCGAATTCCATCACTGCATTCTCTTCTTTTCCCCATCATGGCATGATCATACATCGCACACATTGCAGGCGAACTGTACTGCTTCACATAGACGCTGAAAGATGTTCATCACGTTTTGTTTTCCATGTCCGCTGGCATGCCCCTTCGACGTTCGCGACCCCAACTTTGATTTTCTTCTTGTCTTGTCTTGTCTTGTTCTTCCTCTTCTTTTTGCTGTTTCCAGCGATGTATGTATAAGTACCAGGTGTACGAGAAGCCTCCCCCTGCACGCACGACCTATGTATCGACGACCAATCACGAGTAACGCTACTAGCCTATCTGCACCACACGACGTCAATTCACTTGCATGTGATCTCACACGGGAGTGATCGAGCGAATCTTTCTAGAACAGGAGGAAAAAATAGTTTCGAAAGCACCCGTGGACTCTCTGGAATTCTGGATGTGCCCCCGATTCAGACTGCTTCAGGGGGCACCGTTCAGAAAAACATATCGCGTCCAGATCTTGGCGCCATTTCAGCCAATTTGGGTGGGAGGCGCCTCTGACCTGCACGGGATAAACCAAACTGGTAGCCGACTTGAGGAGATTTGAACGGCTCTTCATTAGGTCCCGATCCGGGCGTGCGTCGGTCTCGGACAGTCCATCTCGTTTTTCTGTTCTGGCCGGACCGCGCGTTTTCGAAAACCTGCCAGCGGGTTTCAGAATCCCCAAAAAGGAGTGAGTGCGCATGCACATGAATCTGGGGGGAGGCCAGTGGAGCATGCGCCCGTCTGTCTTAGATCGCTCCGAGTCCAAGGGGGCCAACAAATTGGCCGGACATTGCGGCTGTCGCCATTGATCGAGCCTCGGGATGAGCCGCGCTGGCCGATCAATGGGTCCGCGGACGCCAGAGGGCGCTTTTCAAACCGTATTACCCCCGAACCTGCGGAGCCATCGGCTCGGGGACACTAGTCACATGGACACCCCCCCCTAAGACACTCCAAATGGCTGCGGTTTTGGAAAAAGAGTCGACCGCCAAGACGGCTCGGACAAAGTCTGGCCGCCACGATCCCGCAACAGGGGTCGGGATGACTCGCAGCCGCACGCGGACCCAGTCGTGCCTCGTCAGATCTGGTCACGTGAATGCCCCCCCCCGGTCTGCAAAGTCGAATCCGCGGATGCTTGGTCACGGCACACCACCAGTCAGCCAACGAGAGCTTTGTCAACGCTGTCTGCCCCTAGGGCTGAATTTTCAAATGAATCTGGGTGCTACGAGCTCGTACACGCTTTGTCATGTGTTCGTATGTGAGAGTCCATCTTGGATGACTACCAAGGCTGGTCTTGCCAACGGAGACCGCGATCGCTGAACCGTCTCAAGTAAGAGTAAAAATAGGGAAAGCAACGCGGCGCGGCACGGAGAAAAAGACAAAGACGACTCGGGTCATGCACCAATGGCTCCCCCCGGGCGGACATCAATATCGGATCGGTGGAAGCGGTTCAGCACGGATGCTCGACAGGTCGACTGCTTGATCGATTGCACTGTCGATTTCCCCGATGAACGCACTGCGCGGTGACGGTCAGCGCCCTCGACAGATAAGCCACCATGGCCGCGCACATCATGTCGCCCTTGACGAGGTAGAGCCCGAGTGGGATTTCCTCCACGCCCTCGTCCATGCTGTACACGCGCTCCTTGGACTCGGAAAGCACGACGTTGGATTTCTGGTCAAAGCCCGCGAGCACGCCCACGATCGCCCTGCCATCCTGAAGCACGAGAAGTACGGAACCTGCGGGAGTGGTCAGCACACGGGCGGCAGCGTCTGGGTCTCTCGCGCTCACGATCGACGTAGCCCTGGAGGCTGGCCATCTTGGACGTACCCGTGCGCGCGCTGTGAGAGGCGGCTCGGCGACGCGTGTGTCCGGGGTCTTGCCATATCGGGTCCAGGGGTACTGCCACATCCTTTGAGGCGTGGGAGCGCCCGTCTCGTACTGACCGCCATGTACAACGGCATCGGACTGACGACACCCCGGGGAAGGTACGTCGCTCGCCGATCCGGACGCGAACATCTCACCTGTTCTCTGTACTAGTGGAACGAACGGCTATGTCCAGCGAAATCTCTCCGCCCTCCGCACACACGAAACAGCCGCCGAGCGCGCTGCAGCGTGGGGCGTCGCACCTCCCAAACACAGGGAGCCAGATGCAGGCATTCTGGAGCACGAGCGCAAGCGCAAAGTCGAGATCAAGTGCCTAGAGTTGCAGCTGGAGCTCGAGGACGAGGGGTGAGCCGAGCCTTTTCCCTCTTGTCTCTCGTTCATCCATGACGCGTTCGACAGACTGGAGGAAGCAGAGATCGAGGCCAAAGTGTCAGCGCTCCGGGAAGAGCTTTTGGCGAACCTTGCCTCGCTCGAAACGTCTACCAAAGATCTGAAGGCATCCGACACCCATGCGATCGCGGCCGCCAAAAAGACGGAGGTGGACAGGATGGCTCGTGCGCTCGGTATTCGCAGGGACAATCCCGACCGGGTGTGAGGCGTCAGATGATACCTGCATCGCCGTCGCCACCGCCATGCAGGCAATCCCGTATCTGCTGTATCGCTCTCTTGCTCTCATTCGCTTGTTGGATGTCGGTCGTGTCTACCACCCCATCATCGAAAAGAAAACGACTGTCGTGTAAAAATACAAAGTGTTCTTCACCGTGCTGTGGTCTGCTGCCCCCCTGCATTCTGCTTTAATCGGTCGAGTAACGGCGCATCCGCAGCGTTAGCAGCAGGTATCTCGAGCTTATTTGTGCCTTCCTTTCTGCTCGTCTTGGAGTCACCCTTGAACCCTACATAGTACACTCTCGACAGATCTCCGCCAACTGAATCACCCTGTCCGTGGCAGTGATCGAATTCGTGATGAGTACATGGTCCCATATACAGTAACCTCAAAGGGAAAGGAAGCCCGCTCATGGAATGCTGGAACCAGGCAAAGGGCATGCTGCGGCACTCGAGAATGATGCGACGACTCACGAAATAGAGGCTCAACGCGTGCACGCTCGTGAACGCGGCCACCTTCAATGGGTATTCCACAGCCCCCGTTTCGCCTTCGAGGAGGCTCATGTCGAGATGTGGCTTCGTGTTCTCCGCGTCTGCGAAATCGATGATGTTGGAGTGGTTGGCAAAGATCTTGAGATGCCTGGGCGTCGCCTCCCCGCGTCCTGTAAGGCCGTGAGGTCGCCCGCGCATATCAGTGATACGCGAGCGAGGCGATGCGCGCAAAATCGGGTAACATGAAAGGAAGGAAGGAGGGACGTCAGCGATCGCGGCAGGGTGTGGCGGACGGAATGCACAAGGACCACGGGAGGAGGGGGGAGCCTTACCGAGCTTGAGTACGACCGACTTGATGCGGACGTTTTGGGAAAAGGGAACGTGTATGATCATCTGCGGGGATCCAGGGGGTCGTATGGTGTCATTGGGCTCGCCATATCCCTCACCTGGTCGTCCACGCCCGAATCCGCAAACTGGGTCGTGTCCTCGCGCTCGGACCATGGCTTGATGAGCGCTTTCGCCTGTTCCGGCACGGCGAGGTTCAGGCCATGCACGCTACGCGGGAGGAGAATGAACGGGCCACTCTGGGCGGTGTGTCTGCTCCTACCTGTCGCGGTCGATGTAGGCAAACAGGTTCGTATGCTCTGCGCCGTTTGGATCCGTCGCGCTCGCGTCCGACATTATTGGCTCTCGTCAGACCGACGCAGGTCATGTGATCAGTAAACCTCGGCTTCCAAACTGGGAAATTACATCGCGGCTCTTCAAAAAACGGCGAGCACGATGAACGCGCTCCGTCTCGCCTGTGGACTGCAACGGCCATGGGCACACGTCCTCGCTCGGCGTGCACTGACAATCCCCTCTGGAAAGCCCCCAAACACAGCCCAGGTCGAGACCCGGCCCACCACCACGCCTGCCTCTGCGCCCGGAACGCCACTCGCCGACGTCCCCCAGGACGGGTTCCTGCCCGACCTCATGCAGTATGACAAACTCCTCGACGAACACTCCGTCGCAGACTTTCCCCCCACCCGGCGTGCCCCGTTTGCCAACCGTGTCATCGTCCGCAACGACCCCTCCATGATCGTCGGCAGCTTTTACGACACCCCCGCCCGGGGCGACCCCTCCCGCTACGCAGAACCCGAAGCCCTGGAGGACGAGGAGGGCGGTATCCGGGACGAGGATGCCGAGGTGCTCGAGGAGCTGGACGAGGAGGAGGACGCAATGGGCGACGTGCGCGACACGACGAGCGAGTGCCCGCTCACGCCCGATCAGATCGCCAAGCTGCACGTCTACCCACTCCTGATGCGTCGCGTCACGCAGCAGACCGGAAAGGGCAAGATTCACTCCATGTACTCCCTCGTCGTCGTCGGCGACGGCAACGGCCTCGTCGGGTATGGCGAAGGCAAGGACGAGGAAGCGGCCGTGGCTCGCGACAAAGCGCTCGCAAAGGCGCTCCGGTCATTGGATTACGTCGAGCGGTTCGAAAAGCGGACGTTTTGGACCGACATCGAGAGCAAGTTTGGGAGCACAAAGATCATCTTGCGGCCGCGGCCCGTCGGGTTTGGGTTGAGGTGTAATCCAAACATACACCAGGTACTCAAGGCGGCGGGCATCAAGGACGCCAGTGCAAAAGTGTGGGGAAGCAGGAATCCGCTCATGGTCATCAAGGGGCTCTTTAGGATGCTTCAAGCTGGACATGCCCCGTTGGGTATGGGCGACGGTGTGGGCGGTGGTATGCGACGGTTGGATAAGGGGAGTGGCTTGAGGAGTAAGAGCGCCATTGAAAAGGACAGGGGACGAAAGATGGTAGATTTAAGGACGTTGTAATCAGACGTTCGTAGGACATCTTAGGCCTGAGGTCGTGCAGGCGCGTGTTCTACCTCGCTCCTTTCTATCTTACTGAATGCACCTCAGTTATGGGCACGTCGACACGCTCAAGGACGCTAGGGGCACTGGGAGCTGCATGTGCTTGTGGAAAAGGCAAGGGGTGAGCTTGGAGTTGGTGGAGTGACCCCAGGGCCATCAAGTAGGCTGCCATTCCACTGTTTTTGCTTCCTTCCAATCCTCCAGTGCATCACAAAGGTCAAGTTCCATCTATTCCATAACCTCAGGATATTCAGATGGTCAGCAACTGAACTATTATAACAATTTTTAGTGTGACTCAAGCTCTGAATGGAAATGAGTAAAGTCATTCTCCAGGTGTTCATAGAATGTGGTGAGGAATTAGGAGCTGTGGTCCATCTAAAATTCCATGAGCTCCTACAATGGTACTATGAAGCCTCATGAGCAGAACTCTTCAGATACTAAGACTTAATTATAATCTGATTAATGATTTCTGTATCTGATTGTATCATACAATGTTTGAACACCTGCAATTATTCCACAGGAATAATTCAGGAGTGAGATATTTCTTCAACAAGTGTATAGAGACCTTCATTAAGGTGCTAATGCTGAGCCATGGTGGTATGATGAGTGCAAAACAGAGTCATACAACACAGGAACAAAATGATCTCAGAACCACACAAATTGCACTTCTGCAAGAACTGGAATTGGATCATTCAAGAAGAAAAGACAGGGCTGAAAGGGATAGGGAAATCACTACCGCTTAAGTCAATGGCCCTTCAACATTCAACAATCAAACATTAATCGTCCACCATAAAGTTGCATAAACAGGCTACTGTACCTTGGGTTTCGGTTACGACCCCTTGACGGTGTCGAGGGCCCTGATGAGCAGCCTCACCATTCCGCCACGAGGTATCAACTTCCTCGCCACAGCGTGTCCAACACTGGAGCCGTCTGTGGGCACAAACTTACCCCTATTCACAGCGTAGCGGACAAACACCTCGCCCTAGTGGAGTGAGTGACACATTTATGACAAGGAGGGACACAGAGACTCACCACTTCGACGAAAATAACAAGAATGATAAGCCTGGCGAGAGGCAATGGTGTCAGCAGGTGGACATGGGGACACAAGCAAACAATACCATATTATAATCCAAGTTATCCGTTCCATGGCACTATTGTTTAGATGGTCGTGTATCACGTCAAGCTAGCGCACATAACTCTGGCAAGAGCCTCGAAAGGTGAGAAACAAAATTACGCACGAAATCGCTCGCGACAAGCAGCTTCTCGTTTAGCGCCCTAACGCGCCCCTCGATCTCCATGTACTCTCTCACACTCTCGTAGAGTCCACCAAGGCTGGCTTCCGTCCAAAAGAGTTCAGGCACGTCGAGGACGTTTGACACAAGATTTACATCGCGACGAAGTTTGAATAATCGACCTGTCAAACGGAGAGCGTTCTTACGCTTCAAGCGGAGCGCGCCAGACTCGGCAAGTTGGCGTGGGATCGAGAGCGCCAGCGGGTCTGAGAGAACACGGGAAGCGGTACTTTCATACATTGCAAGCAGAGTAGACTGGGCGAGGGCATGTGCGACGGAGAGCTTAAGAAGGTGGGATGGGGATTTGAATGCTAAGAATGATGAGGTGACCCGAACGATGAGAAGTATAAACAACATACTGAAGAAGTCGTTATATATCCTTGGGTGGGCGATGGATGGATCAATCTAGACATGGCGTTATTACCGCTGAAGGCATCGTCAGACCAGAGTCAGCACAAGACGTACAGCAAAATGGCACTCTTCGACTTCCCAATCGTCCTCCTTTATCATACGGCGGAAAATGCCAGCGTTCGTAAGGTCGTCAACGATATTCCGTTCTTGAGCTTCATTGAAGCCATAAAATACCGCGACGCCGTAAGCAAAAAAGACAACTTCGGCTATCGGTTCCTCTGATTCTGGTTCAAGATCTTGTTGAGGCGAAGCCTGATGAAGAGTAGGGGCTTGAACCCTGCCTCTCTCCTCGCCGTTGTCCTGTTCTACCTCGGTCTCTCCCGCAGCGTCGGTTATGAATCCACCATCCTGACCTGTCTCGCCGCCCCCTCCAAATTTGGGCCCTGCAGCAGGCATGGATGTGCGAGAGTAATCTATTTCTTTCCCGGTCTTAACGGGAGGACTGCCTTCAGTGACATAACCACCTTCCCTGCCCTCCGTGACGTATCCGTCGTCCTCTGGCCGTGAGTCTTCATGAGAATGTGGGTGCGGGCTAGCGAAATATGACCCTTGGTAGCCATTCTCTTCTGCCTCTGAGAGGCGAGTCAAGTGTGCCTTGGTGAACGCGCTCGAGGAGCGGACAGTAGTAGATGGCGAATAGCCGGGCAAGAGGGGCAAACGGTACATCTAAGTGCGGGCCTCGTGATCTGATAACCCCCGCGATGGGGTAATAGGGAAAGAGGAAGACACTCACCACATACATGGCCTCGTCAAACACTCTGGGGTGCACGTTATGTTCCCGCTTGAGAAAACTGGCGAGGAGCTTCATTTTGATCCCTTCCGCAACGCAATAGGCACTGATGCGGTTGTAGCCGGCCTTCTCTCGCTGTCCCTTGCTCATGCGCTCGGCGGCGCTCTTGTACTCGCGGACAGGGCCGGCATCGGTCTCGTAGCCAAGGACGTCTTCCTCGGGTGCGCCGGGGTAGCCACTGCCTGGAGGGACGGCGAGCGGCTTTGTCTGGGGTGCAGAGGGGAGCAGAACGAGCCTCTCGGTTGTCTTTGAGGTGCGGAGGGGCTTGCCAGGGCCGACGGCGGGCTTGAGCTTGGGGGTCGTCGGCGAGCGGGTGTGCGACGGGACGCGGGGCTGTGGCGGGCGTCGGAACGTCGGGCGGGCGGACGGCAGCGTCGGGTGCGGCGGCGTGCGCAGGATTGGCGCTGGCGCTGGTCGGGACATGGTCAACCCCCGTGGGAAGAAAAGGGAGGCCATGCATACATCCACCTCGCATCATCCCCAGGCCCCCGCCGCGGCCAACATGGACGACTGGCTCCCCCGTTTCTCTCCTGCCACCGGGTCCAGACCTGGCGCCTTTCCGTTCACCCCGCGAAAGACACAGTCCATCGAGTCTCGCCGCGCACGCATGTCGGACCTGCTCATCTTCGACGTCCTCCTCATCCGCGGTGGCATTCGCAGCCCCGACATGCTCTTCCCTCCAGCCGACTGGACGTCTCTCAGGAAGCTTCTTGAAGCGATCAATGAAAGCGTCTACGACGTGCTCAAAAAAGACTGTCTGGTGTACATCTTGCTCAAGTGGGCTTGGGACTTCGAGGCGTTGGAAACCAACCCAGGCTGGGATGTCCGCTATTTACAGGATCACTGCATTGCTCCCCAGTTCGCGGTGCTGGCAGACGCGTATTGGTTGTTGGATACAGGCACTTGTCTTTCCGTGCGTTTTCCTTTGTGGCTCCTTGCTTCTTTTTTCGCCCAATGAAGTTGCTCTAGAAAGCTGTTTCCATACTCTCGGATGCCCGTTTGAATAGAGACTATGTCTCCAAAATTCTGCAGGCTCTCTCCCTGTCGTCTTTGCCCACTTCCTCTGCGAGTGGTGTCTCCCCTGTTACCGCAGCGCTCATTGTCAAGTACGTTCGCACCGCCAAACCTCCACTCACTGAGCCCGATGACATCGACCTCTACGCGCTTTCACTCGCTCAGTTGTCCTTTATGGACGCGTGGGCATATCAACGTTCGTTCCACGATGGAAGCGACACTAGAGAAAGGCTCCTTGGGAAGATAGTTGCTTGGTGTTTGTCCCGTATGTGCTCACTTTACGCGTTTCTTGTCATGGGGCTCAAACTAATGCACGAAACTACACCAGCGACACCGAAACAAGAACCTCTTGCTCAACTCATTGCGTTCTCGCTCTCGCCGTACGAACAATCCTGTCTGTATTCGTTTGCGCTCCCTTCTCAGCAACTTCCGGCATCCTCGTCCGGTGTTCACGTCATGTCCGCACTATCCAGACCTTTGCTATCCTCACAAGCGACATCAATCCTGCAGGATCTCTTGTGTGTACGCGCGATTCAATCGGGGGATTATGTACGCGCGATCATGCTTGACCACCAATTCTCTTCCGTCTTTTTCTCGGGTGACTCATCCTCAAGCAGCACCTCCCAAGTTACTTGGCCTGTCCGGGTGACGATCGACCGGAAGTCGATCATCCAGGACCTCTTTGCGGCGCTGCCGCCCGCTGAACGGGCGCTCCTAGAAGACGAAATCGGCAAGATTGCCGCAGGTGTGCGCGTCAACGCACAATCGACGCCCACGCCGAGACAGGGCATTTCTACTTCCACGAGGAGACCACTGGTGGCTGAGCCAAGCCTAAGTGCAAGCTGGGAAGACCTCGGTGCAAGTCAGCGAGTATCCATTCCTTCGGTTTCGGCTTCGGCTTCAGCTTCGCCACCAGCGACCAGTACTAGTTTTACGGGCAAGGCAACGCTAGCTCCCGTGTCAACAGCTGGCAAGGTTGGCCAGCCAAAGTTTCTGGCGTCTGGGTCACCGCTTTCGTCACGCGTGCATCGGCCAGCCTTCGGCCGTCAAGCTCCACCAACACCCAAATTTACAGCATTTGGATCGCCAATCCCATCTGCTACAGGTGTGAGCGCGGCCAGGGGAGTGGTTACGGAGCGTGCCAAGTCACTGTTCTCCCACAGTGCAACAGGCGGGCCGAGTGGGGTTGGGAAATCTGTTCCTCGTGTTCCACTTTTCGACACCACTGGAAGCGCAAAACATGCCCCGAATGCATTTTATAAACCACCTTCCGCTCCGGCGGCGAAAACCTCGATTGATGTTGGCAGCGCGCTGGCGAGTTCGGGCGTCGTTAAGAATCTAGAACAAGATGCCATTACGATCAAACAGAATGGGAAGACACTGGGAGGCGAAGACGGTGGCGACGACGTGAGCATGGGGTCGGGATCTGATGTTGAGATCGTCGACGAGCGCCGTCGCAACGAGTCGGGCCGGGAGAGTAAAAATGAAGATGCGACTGATGAGGACGAAGGTGCTGGGGACTTCCTAACCTATGACACAAGTGGTGCGGCAGACCTTACTTTCCGTACGCGCCGCGTCGACGAGATGATGGATGAAGATCACGAAGCTGGAGCGGAGCTCGAGTTCAGCGTATTCAGCGGGAGCAGGAACGCGGTGCAAAACGGCAATGCAGAGGGACACGGGAAGAGGGGTGTGAGCGAGAATGAGCGCGTTTCGTACGTCTCACCGCCGCGTCGCAATCGCGTCTCGCCATCTCGTGAAGGCGACAAGAGTCTGAACACGAGCATCGTCTCCACGGCGAGTAGATCGCGTGCGCTCCCCGGAGCATTCCATCCCGAGGAGGAAGATGATCAACACGACGAAAACATGAACGAGGACAGTGAAGAAGAGGGCGACCACGCGTTGCAGACTACACCCATCAAGTCACCCCGGCGAAGTACGCGCACAAGAAGGCAGTCTGAGTCTCCTTCGCGTTCTATCCCTCGTTCCCCATCCCAGCGTAACCCAAGGAACACGAAGGCCACCGGTAGTACCAGTCGACCGCCAAGGCGCTCCGGGAGAACGTCAAGTCGACTGAACCTGAGGCACTCCATACCTGGTGCACTGATGGACGATGACAAAGATGAACGCGAGCAAGATGATGCGGACCACACGGATGCGCACAGTGACGTGGCCACGGAAGTGGACGAACAGGAAGAAGAGGACGACGCAATTGCACCACTTCCCTCGCATCACACCTCCCGACGTACAAGAGGCTCCGAGTTCTTGGGTGTGTCTATCAAGGCGAAACCGGGCGCCAAATCAATGACGCCAGCAAAGGCGGCTGCGACCACCAACGCCACTGCAAAGGGCAAAAGGGCAAGGGCGTCTGAACCGAAGACGCCGACGCGCAGGTCGTCGAGGCTCTCGATCGCATCGTCGACTTCGCCAGACTACCACGATGTCGTGTCGCCAATCAAAGGGCGGAAAAGCACTGGATCCAGGGCATCTATCGCTGGGAGCGGAAGCGGGACCGTTGCAACGCGAAGCAATGCGAAGCGAAAGCGGTGACATACATGCGCTAGGAGCGGGTGCGAGTAGAAGTTATTTGACTTTGTTCAGACTTTTCCTTTCCTCCCTGCCAATATACACCTACAGGGATGCCAGTTCGAGCTCGATCAGACTTGTTCAAATCGACATGAATCAGCAGCTGCGGGCTTTGCGACGTCAAGAATGAGAGACGTTGGAGATTACTTCGGTGACAGTTTTTATTGTGCGCGGCACATTACCATGAACAGTGTCCACGAATTTATTTAAGTATGTCATGATCTGAGACTCACCGACGCGCTGGGTGGGTCCTTGAGCGGGCAGTATTATGTCCTTTCCCCTCCTTTTTTCCTTTCACAATCGACTGACAGCAAAGGATGATTTAAGCTCTAGATCTGGGCTTCTGTGCTACCCCTACCTGCTGCCATGGGTGCCATATCTCTCATCGAACCCCAGCGCCTTATTGGATATATGACCACTAGGCTTGGTGAGGGAACTTCTTTGGTTTGTCAACTTGGTCTCCCAACCAATGATTTCAAAGACACTTCTGCTGGTCCACGACGGACATGGCATTCTGGGTCGAACCTAGACGGTCGTCCCACAACGTGAAATAAACGCTGAGCAGTTCATCCAAATATATTTTTCATCATCCGATACGTGCATATCGACTCCATTTGTTTCGTTCATCCCTCTCCTGGCAGACTAGGTTAAACGAATCCATGGGATCCCCCGCTCTTTTCTACGACACGATCGACAAACCCTAAAAGTTGCGATGAAGATGCGATGGACCCGTATCAGAGAGTAGTAAGTACTCGAATGAGTACGTCGACGAGGTCCGCAGGTACTCAGTCGCGGAGCAATCCGACCGCCTATGGGTATGAACGCTCCGATCCCGTTTCCCGTATTCTCGACGATTCGTGACAAGGTTAAGCAAGGGAGGCCCAAAGTAGCACCATGTGGACCCTGATCGCATGTCAGACATCATACACCACTAGCATGGCTTATCTCCTACGTCGGACCGATCGAACAATAACGCCATGCAACATAACCAGGAGTCAGAGAAACAGTAAACGAGACAAACGATCTGGGCCAGAAAGCGTGCGACCATCCACGACTTACGCCGTAGGGAAGCTCTTATCGCCACTCCATTTGACCGTCAGCTTTCCGCCGAGAATCTGATGAATCCGCAGCTCGACCTTTTTCCTGAATTCCTTCACCAACGATTCCGCGTACGCGTGATTGTAGCCCTGCTTCTTTTCCACTTCGTATGTTAGGTTCTCTTTCGCATCGACTCCAACTTCCTCGGCCAGTTCCTCCAGGTTTTTGGCCCGCGACACCCACTTGGTGTTGACGCCCATGTGTATGCTGTTATCAGCTGTGATCTTTGACGGACCATCCTTGTCGATCAACTTCTGGGTCGCGACAGAGCGACATGTGATGTGGAACAGCTCTACATGAACGGTGATGGTATTGTGCTGCAGCTGCGAAGCCTTGACGACGCAATTGAGGTGAAGGGCTAGCTCCTTGCCCTTGTTTGCGTTGCCTGTCCCGCCTTTCGTGGTCTTGGAAGGCAGCTCGATGTAGTGGGAGATCATGTTCGAAGTGGGCTTCCCCTCTTTGTCCTTGGCCGGCTTGATAGGGAACCTGAACTCGTCTACGAGGAGATTCGAGAAGACTTCCTCGGCTATGAACACCTCGGGATGCTTTTCGGCGATCTCCTGCACTGATCTGATGTTGGACATCGTCAGTGGATGTTAGATAGACGAGCAAGGTGGACGATGTCGATGAGGGACCCGGAGATCTGAGAGGACGAAACCTCAGTCAAGCAGTAGCACCACTGTGCATTGACATACCCGAAGTGAATACGCGAAACTGGCCGTGGACAGAGCTACAGAACGATGGGCACTGAGACGGTAAGCAAAACAACAGAAAAACGGAGGGCTAGATAAATGTCAACCTTGGGGGTATAATAGGCAGTGCGTGCTGTGGGTGGCGTTGGGCGCATCAGCCTGTCGCCGGGCTGGTCATGATGAAGTACCTGAGGCTAACAGCAGTAGAGCACCCGGCCTGTGCATTGTGTTGCCCATAATCATATGCAACTGCGTTCGTCCTCACAAGCCTCACTAGCCGCAGCAAAGGGCCGCTCTATCCACCCCGAAGGAAAGGCCCGTGCGTAGGAGGGCTGACTAGGCAAGGATTATACGCTTCGCCCCCATCGTCTCACCCCGAGTCTGCGCTCTCATTTCTCCCGCGCTCTTCGCTCCACATCACATAGGACTAGATCGATCAAACTCGTCCTACACACCTCGGGCTGCCATCGCGTGTGGCCCATCTCTCCCTGGCGAACACCGAATCAGCCTGGCAGGTATGTCGCCGCAGGGCCTCAATGCAAGGATAACCAAGGGCGCTGCTAGTAGTCTGTGATCATGACAGTGTTCAGGGACAGTGGCGACCAGTGGCAGCACTGCTCCCTCAAGAGACATTTTTTGCCCGTCTGAATGGTCGATTTCAGTTGCGCTTACCTCTTTCTCTCTCCCGGCAGAGCAGGTTCAACTATGCCGATCGCATAGATGACGCGACGCTGATCACACTACTCATGAGTATACCCCGCCCCATCTTGCGACGGGCCCGTATTGGCGAGCGCTCTGAAGTGGCCAGGTATCATCATGCACCATAACTTGTCTTCTACCCCAATCTCAAAAGTGCGGACAGTGACTTACAACCTAACGCAAGATACATTGTCGAACCAATCGAGCAATAACGTGGTATGCAATACAAGCAACAACACAGGCGAGCGGCGCCTTTTAATCCGGGCTGGAAAGTATGCAGTCACCCGCAACTTGCCCCGTAGAGAGGCTCTTGTCACCAGTCCATTTGACCGCCACATGTCCTCTAGGAATCCAATGGGTTGCAACCTGATCTTCTCCTCAATCTCATTCACCAAAGGTTTCCCATATGGCATGGGCGAGGCACTGGTCTTTCTCCACCTTATTTATGAGGGTTTCCTTTTCATCAATCCCGGCTTCGTTCTTGGCCCGCGATACCCACCTGGTGTTGACACCTATGTAGTTATCGGCCGTGATCTTTGATGGCCCGTATTGTCAATCAACTTCTAGGTCGCGAGAGAGCGACGCGCGACGTGGAACAACCCTACGCGAACAGTGGCCGTGTAGTTCTGCAACTGCGAAGCCTTGGCGACGCAGTTGATGTTCGAAGTGGGTTTCCCCTCCCCTTGGCTGGCTTGGCGGGGAACCTAAACTCGTCTACGAGAAGGTTTCATCGGCTATGAACACCTTGGGATGCCTTTCGACGAGCTCCCGTACCGATGTCATGTTAGACGTCGCCGATTCGGATGTCGGATATAAAAAAAAAAGGTAACTATGGGGGACCTGGAAATTCCTGTCAATGGGAAACGCGAATTCTCGGTTGAGAGGTGATACGGCTGAGCATTGAGATACCCAGAGTGAAAACACAGACTGGCCGCACGTTAATCTACATTGAGACCCTCGCCTCTTAGAAGGCCAGAGCGCAGGACAGCGCTGTAAATGGGACTGAGACCGCGAGTAAAAAAGAAACTGATAAGGAGACAAGTTCAGACACCCACCGAGGGGGTGACGCTGTGAGCACGTTCGCCTGGTAAATAGAAGCGATGATGTACATGTTTGACGAAATGTTTTAGCGCTGACCGCTTGATCAAACCAACGACACGATCATGCTGTTCTCCTCATCGCCTACACTCAACCCCTCTTTCACCTCTGAAACGTAGGTGAAACTAGCAGTGTATATTTTGTATTCACTCGGACAGAGATTGAGGGCCTCCTACACACTTTGAGCCGCTTCTTGGACGAAGAGGCGGGGTTTGCAGATACTTCCCTAGGATCCATGCGAGAGTGTGGGACGGCATGAATTCCTTTATCTCCACGACCTACGGTCGCAATCAATCCACTCTTGATCTCAGAGATTGCGATCTAATCGTGTATGAGGCTGGGTAATACTGCTTTCTAGTCTTTCAGGAACTGGAACCTGGATGGTACGCAGGACGCAGGAACGCGTCGCGGCTGAGAATATTGAACCTCCATCAAGCTGAGGTGAACGCCACCGAGCCAAAAGCGACCTGATTCGTAAGATCGAGAGATCTGGCCGCGGGTACCAGGGGCACGCGTGTGAAGTCTCAGCTTCGTATTTGCCAGCGGTTCGATTGTGCCATGGCCCCCTGGCCTGGACTTCCGGAATCAGAATACGGTCGTTCTGATCCGACGAAGGCAGTGGCCCATGTCCCTGTTTCTCTTTCCCCAAAAGAATTGGCGCTGCAACTTTCACATTCAATAAGCTGGAACTGCGTACTTTCCCCTGGTTGCTCACCAGTATTGCTTATCAACCAATCCCCTGAGCGAGAGATCACGCACTGGGTACCTGATAGTACCTACGTGGGGCGCGATGTGGACATGTATGATTGACTCGCTTCCAGTCTCCACCAAACCGAATGCCAAGCACATGCCTAACATTATTGCAATACGATGTTCATACTATCGAGTTGTCCTTAGTGTTATCCGCTGCGTCGGGATTGCACTGTTGTTGTAGGAGCTCATGTGATATGAAACTGCCACACTGTAACAGTGATCATGATGTTGATTTCGAGGCGGATTCCTTGGCAGAACAATTGATGTAAACAGTGAGGCCGATCGCACGCGGCATGGGCTGGGTCGGGTCCGCCAAGGCCCGGGGCCGACGTCGAAATTATATTCAAAACAGCGCTGGCGCCCGTGCCTGGCAGGAATTTGAACTCGTTTACCAAGAGTGGGAAAACCCACTCAGCTGGGAACTGCTTTCGTGACATCTCGTGCTGACTGGGGTGGGGTAGAAAGATGACGAGGTATGAGGTGAATGACTTGACGAAGATCTCGGTTCAGTAGGCCGAGGAACGAAATTGATGCCTGCACTCGCAGTGACAGTTGTGTTGGTTATACACCAGAGAAACACGTTCGCACGCCTTATTAGCACTTGATGATTGTTTCAACGCGGTGATCGTGCCGAACACGGCCGTCCGCGTCGACAATGGGTTCGGCCAGGGGTGGGTTGCCTTTGACGAGGTATGTGACCAAAAGGCCTAGACTCTGCCGCTAGTAACGGGACTTCTGACGGGGCGGATCACTTACTGTACCGGGGATACTGTTGTCCAGACATATCTCTACAGCACGATAACGAGACTAGTCAACAGGTTCCACCCAAATTGTTGGTATGCTTACGTCCCTCTGCAGCGACGGGTATGCCCGGTATCAGAGTCCGTAACCGCCATGGGAGCTCCAAGCATATTGTCGAGGAGCTCGTGTGCGATGAGCGCGGTCGTCGTAGTGCCCTTCGATAGTGTTATAAAAGGTCCGGCATCTACAGGCGAGAAAAACCGCCGGACGACAACGAAAGGTTCTGTCCCATCATGATCTCCAGCAGGCATGCGGGGAAGTGTAACAAAATGCGACCGGAATCTGCCAACTTAACCACTTGGCAGCGCCCACCAAATATCACATCATACTGTACACATATACTCACGATGGAAAAGTAACCATTTCCCACAGAACATAAACAGACCAAACGACATTGACGACATTGACGTGGGGACCAACCGTAGATTGCGGATTGTGACAGTGTGACGAGGGCCCCGGAGGATGTTCAGATTCGTCCAAGCCAAGAGAGTGACGGCACTGAACAAGAGTGCAATGCGCGGCACCGATTGCAGGATTCTCGCTTCCATGGTCGGAGCCCGGGGTCACCGTCTCGAACACTGAGAAACGAGGTGTGATCAAAATGGCAAGAATCCCAGGTTCGAGATGAAAGAAGGACGAGATCGTCGTTGATATTAACCGCGAGTTGCGTGGGTTAGCAAAACAATGTAGATGCGTTCAGACCGGGGTAGTTCGAGAAAGGAAGGTGCGAAACGACCCAAGTCGAAACGCAGAGTGTTTTACTCGCGTACTCCCAGACGTGCCCATAGCAACGTTTGGGATGACGCCAGCCGACGTAGTGTGTTGAAGCCAGGGCACAGGTGCTCGTTCTTTTTCGTAGTGGGGGGCGATAGCACAGCGGCTGGGAAACAGCTGGGCGGTGCCCTGCTGTGTATTATTTGCAGAACAACGAACTGCCTGTTCTGGAAGATTACCTAATGCAGAATGACAACGCCCTGAGGTGCGCACGGTCTTGACATGCCGCCGCACAATCAGACGGCCATTGTCCGTTAAAGCACACGCCCCCGCTGCACCCCTTCTTGCCTCCTACCATCCACGCTCCCTTCCCTCTTCTGCCACACTCCCTCGCCCCAGCATGCCCCACGACGAAAAGAACCCCCAAGACCCTGCCGAGAAGCTCGAGCTTGCACGGCTGCAGGTCCAAGAACACGACCAAGAGCTCACTTCCTTTGACACCCAGTCTGCACAACGGCCACTCGACCGCACTCAGTCTTCTTCCTCCCTTCCACCGCCCGCCACCGCCCCGTCGAAGCCTCAGCGTGCCAAAATTCCGGCAGCAGCTATCATTCCCGTGTGGATAACCCTCAGTTCCGCCGTCATCCTATACAACAACCATGTGTACAACACCTACGGATTCCGCTATCCTGTCTTTCTCGTCACATGGCATCTCACGTTTGCCGTCAGTCCTTTTCACCTCTCTGTCGTCGACATCTGACACGTTTGTGAGGCAGACTATCGGGACGAGAGTGCTCCAGCGGACGACCAACCTGCTCGACGGGGTCAAGGATGTCCACGTCTCTCGGGCCATGTTCATACGCTCCATCCTCCCCATCGGACTGCTCTTCAGTGGCAGCCTCATCCTCAGCAACACCGCTTACCTGTACCTCAGCATTGCTTACATCCAGATGCTCAAGGTACGCATCGACCCGCGTTTCATACGTCTATTTCCACCCTATATGCGCGTTCTCACACCACGAATAGGCTTTCACACCAGTCGCGATCCTCCTCATCTCGTGGATTAGCCGGATAAAGGAACCAAATCGGACGCTAGGCATGATCGTGTCCATGATCTCAATAGGGGTCGCTCTGGCCTCCCACGGGGAGCTTCACTTTAACCTCACCGGATTTTTGACACAGGCTGCTGCTGTCGCCGTACGTGCCACCGTTCTGCCCGACGTGCTCGCGATTAACGTTAGGACGGATCTAGTTTGAGGCATCCCGTCTGGTCATGATCGAGATTCTTCTGCATGGGCTCAAGATGGATCCGCTGGTCTCCCTGCACTATTACGCACCAGTCTGTGCCGCCATCAATCTTCTCGTTCTTCCTTTCACAGAGGGCCTCCAACCGTTCTATGCGATTGCAGCTGGTGAGATAGGTTGGGGGATCCTCGTCTCAAATGCCCTGGTGGCATTTCTGCTCAACATTGCAGCGGTCTTTCTGGTGGGCTCGGGGAGTGGCCTGGTATTGACGTTAGCGGGTGTGTTCAAGGTCGGTGCGATGACGTATGCTTGCGTAATCGAAGTTCTAACCGTGGGTTTTCACAAGGATATCCTGCTCATCGTCGGTTCGGTACTTCTATTTGGAGCACCTATTACGCCACTACAAATATTTGGTACGGTCATTCGCACGTTCGTCCGTCCTGATGGTCATCCGTTCTCAGGCTACTCCGTCGCGCTGTGCGGACTCATTTTGTACAGGACATGGCCAGGAAAGTAATGCAGTGTACACACCGTTCTATCTTTCTTCTAGACGATCCGGACGGACAGATTCTTTCCAGTGATGGAACTCTCCATGCAGACACGCGATGATGCTTTGGTCATGATCCTTGTCAGCATTCGGCTTGCAGTTTAGATTCGCTGCAACTTTTTGTCTCTGCCCCCTCTTGAGCTACTGCTATGAACTGTGCACTATATCCCGCTGTTAGTCGATTACCTCTACATACCCATTTTATAGACACCATCTGTTCTGCATGGGTCGCGCGCCCTCAGCATGTTTGAGTGAGGCTCTGCGGTGTGTCTCCGTCAGTAGACGGACGGGACGACGTGCTGACTGATTGTGCTAGCGAGCAAGCAGGGTGCGCTAGTGCGGATTGGGACAAGGCCACTAGTACTTGTGCGCTTGAAACGGCATCAGCGTATCTGCATGTCAAAGGGTGCTCGAAGCGAGCGACTTCCATTCCAGTTCTGACGTGACCCGTGGGAACTCCCGGCCGAGGATGTGGAGGTGGCGGGAGCGGAGAGGAGTCCGATCGAGCCAGTTGTCCTCTCTCCACCATGTGCGTCCCGTGCTAGTCTCGCCCGCCCGTCTCTCACCGTTCCCCCAGGTCCAGCGTCTCAGACGCTAGCTCGGCGACGACCGCCACGTTTGAGACCGCCCTCGCTTTCAACGCGATCGTGTTTGGCATCGAGATCGCCGCGTTCACCCTCCTCCGTCCTTACTTCAAAACTGTATACGAACCCCGTACAGTCACCCCAGTCGACGCGTGCGCCACTCCACGTTGTTCTCACACTCACACTCAGTCCGTTTCACAGCGAGCGTGTCACAGCATTCAAGGCTGGCCTGCTCACATGGCCAATAGCGCTCTACAATGCAGACTACAAGGACATCCAGCGCGTTAATGGCCCAGACGCCTATTTCTTTGTCCGTTTTCTTCGCGTGATGCTTCGCGTGTTCGTCCCCGTCTGGATCGTCTCCTGGATTCTACTGTTCCCTGTCACTTCAGTCAACAGCACCGGTACTACCAACGATGGATTGAGCAGATTCACATTTGGAAACATCAGTGCCGATCAAAATCAGAGGTTTGCTGCATTTACCATTCTGGTCTGGCTATCGACCTGTGGGTAGTCTCTTTGTTTCCTTTGTTGGTTCGGTCCTTGACCCGGTTCGTAGTTTGGGTGCTCTGGAACATCAGGCAGGAAATGACCCACTTCATCAATATTCGCCAGCTCCATCTCATCGATCCCGTCCACTCCCGCTCTGCTCAGGCAAACACTATCTTGGTTTCAGGCATCCCTACCAAGTATCTTTCTGAAAAAGCATTGTTACACCTGTACTCCCGCTTTCCAGGTGGCGTGAAAAAAGTTTGGGTCAATCGGTATGTCGTCTAATCAGCGCCCAATTTCATCGAATATAATCGGCCTTGTAGTGATTTGAAAGAGTTGCCTGCTGTCTATGACCGCCGCCTCGCCGCGTCCTCGAAGCTGGAGTCTGCCGAGACCGCTTTGCTTTCGACTGCGGCCAAACTGCGTGCCAAGGCACTCAAAGGTCACGCTGATGCTGCGGATAGCACAGAGTCTGCTGATCAAGCCGAACGCAACCTTACTCTCGCCGAAAGACTCGTCCCGCGTACCAAGCGTCCCACTCATCGTCTTCCCGTGAGCTTCTTGCCTTTTTCCCTCCCTTTTATCGGTCCGGAAGTCGACACAATCGAATGGTGCCGGAATGAGATTGCCACGACTACTTCTCTACTGCGTCAGGCTCGCAAAATTGTTACTCAAGAATCTTCTCTCGCAATATCTGATGCCGACGATGTAGCCAACGGCGAGGGTGCTAGTGGATCAATCAAGCCTGATCACTCATACCCACCCCTCAACTCTGCCTTCGTCACCTTCAACCAGCAGATCGCGGCACACATGGCGTACGGTTCTCTCGCACACCATGCGCCTTACCGCATGGCGGATCGCTACCTTGAGGTTTCGCCCGATGATGTCCTCTGGGGTAATCTCGGTCTGAACCCGTACGAGAAACGTATTCGGCTCGTGATTAGCTACGCGATAACCGCCGTTCTGATCATCTTTTGGGCGATTCCTGTGGCGTTTGTTGGTATCATTTCCAATATCCATGGCCTCTGCGTACGCGAGAGCTGGCTTGCGTGGCTCTGTCAGATCCCGGAAGTAGTGATCGGTATCATTCAGGGTATCCTCCCGCCGGTCTTGCTTGCCGTTCTTATGATGCTCCTTCCTATCGTTTTGAGGTTATTGGGTCGATTTGAGGGTATTCCCACCCGTACAGGACTGGAACTTAGCTTGATGACGCGTTACTTTATCTTCCAAGTGATCGTAAGTGTTCTTCGCTCTTTGAACAATGTGCCTTGTTTACCCCATGTCTCTAGCACTCGTTCCTTATCGTCACTCTGAGTTCTGGTATTTTTGCTGCTCTCCCGAGCATCCTTCAGAATCCCAGTTCAGTCGCGAATATGTTGGCAACATATCTTCCCCAGGCATCAACCTTCTTCCTTACGTAGGGTTTCTCTGGTCTCTTGCTTGTTCCTTCTTACTTATCCTTGCTGGAAGGTATGTTGTTCTGCAAGGGCTTTCTGGGACTGCAGGTGGTTTCCTTGCCATAGTTCAATTGGCCCTGTATTATGTGAAGTTATTCATTCTCGGAAGCACTCCTCGCTCCATCTACAACATCAAGTTCGGTCCCCGAAGCGTCGCATGGGGTACTTTGTTCCCCGGCATTACGCTCCTCACTGTCATCAGTCAGCGTTCGTACACTTTGTGGATTCCGTTGCTAATGGTTCTTATAGCCCTTGGCTACTCTATCATCTCTCCCATCATCAACGGTCTTGCCGTTCTCGCCTTCTTTCTGTTTTACCAACTCTACAAGTACCTCTTTTTGTACCAATTCACTCAATCACCCGCCACGGACACCGGAGGTTTATTCTATCCTAAAGCCATGCAACACGTGTTTGTGGGCTTGTATGTTCAACAGATCTGTCTCTGTGCACTCTTCTTCCTGGCGCAGGACGCAAACAAAAACCCAATCGCAGTCCCAGAAGGTGTATTGATGGTAGTATTAATCATATTGACTGTAAGTCGAGGTTTTTTTATTCGTTCCGTTATGCTGACTGGTCCTGGAGGCTGGATTCCATATTGTGATCAACCTTTCTTATGGTCCGCTCATCAGCGCACTACCCCTCAGCATCGCCGACAAGACCTACAAGTCGGAAGGTGCGCCCGAGACGGACGATGCCCGAAGGTCGGACGAAAAGCGCCGTGACATGATCGACTCTGCTATTGACGCGTCTACCTCCGTCCAACGCACCGCTGATTCCGCTCCCGAATCCAAGTCAAACGACTTTGATGACGTTCACTTTTCGCAACATGCGGATGGGATGGTAGACTATGGGTTTGCGCACCCAGCGCTGACACGCCCTCAGCGTCTTGTCTGGATTCCGGAGGATACGCTCGGGTTGTCCAGGGAGGAAGTGACAGTAAACGAGGCGTCTGGTGTGCTGGCGACCTCGACAGGCGCAAGCATGGATGAAGCAGGACACGTCGAGGTCCTTGCGCCGCCGGTGGATTTAAACAAGTTTTGAGGGGAAGTGAAAAATATAGGTAGTACGTGAATATCTCTTTTCATGATCTGATTCAAATTCTTGCTTTATACCCACTCACTGAAGTTCTATGTCACCATAAATTTACGCTGTGTTCACTTTATTGTCTATACGACTGATTGGTGATGTCTTGTAACGAATGTTAACGCTCAGAGACGGCGGTTTGTGACGATACTTTGTCGTGCTATTACTGTTTGTACAGTCCTGGCCTAACTGAATCTTGCGTTCGGGCAATGCCCGCGAGCCCATCCCTCTATACTCTGTCAGCTTTCTAAACGTAGAAGTGCGGGGAAACAGGGACGATCTCTCGATGCGTACGTGGGGCAGATCGTGCCCAGCATCTATGTTCTCGTTGGGACCCGATACAGTCCATCTGTCTTGCGGAGAAAGACGGTATTCGATAGCACAAGAGCGTTTATCATCACTGAGAAACAAGCCCGCAAGCAATTTGCACACGAGCACCGTCGCGTCAAGTTTACACGCTCCTCCATTTTTGCTCGTGTCCAAACCAGCCTTGTTTGAACCGATCCCGAGGGCGTGACTGGAGACGAGAGACGTCGAGAACTATCCCGACGAACCTTTTAGTGGACCCTGCAAGTGGGTCGCGTTCCCACAAAAACACGTCCCGTCTGCGCGCAGACGGGGGAGACAGAAACATCCATGGCGCTACATGGCAGTCTACAGTGCCACTCACCGAGCTGGAGGACTTTTTTTTATTTGCGAAGCGGCAAGCATGGTGCCCGAATTGTCAACCAAACAGTAGGTTGCACAGATCACAGTGCAGTTAGTCCAGCGAAGGGAGTCCTTGATCGGGATTTTAACCCCACCTGATCACTAGTCACTGTGGATGTGCGAACCAGACCATCAAGACTGCGAGCAAGACATAAAATCAATCGTGGGCATGTCTGAGACCAGAGTATATATTAAGAAGAAAAACTCGTACACATGGAACCGTAGATCTGAATGCCGCCCCTTAAAAGTCGAGATAATCCTTGCCTGTGCCCCATGTCTGCGCGCCAGTGCCTCCCGTCCCGTAAGGATCCTCTGGCACCGCACCTTCTGCGTCTTTGAACGAGAACTCACGCTTGAATTTTGCTTCGAGGGAAGAGAGCGTGGCTATAAGCTTGGTACATGCTTGTTCAAGCACTGCTTGAGGTGTAACAGAGCCATCCGTCTGAATTTTGAGAAGGAAGTAGGGGTGCAGTGGATGCGGAACTTTGTAGCCAGCGAAGAGCACTTGGGGCATCGAGAGCACTTGGCTGTGAAGGCATAGGTTGACCAAACGAGAATGAAGAGAGGACAGTACAGAGAAGCGGGTACGTACGCTCGAAGCATGTTACCCAGTGTGTGATCTTGCTTGACGACTTTGAATGTGGCTGCATTTGGGATTTTGGTGTCTTCTGTCACTTCAACTCTGGAGGGCACCGCCCACTAAGAACAGGGCTTCACGGTCGTTGGCACTGCGCACGCACGTTTTCTCGCCGTCTTCGAGGACGTAAAGCTCGAATCGATTTGGCGCATTCATGGCGGGCGTTCACTACAAGGTACGGGTCTGGAACACTACGAAGAGTGCCCTTCCTGCAGGACAGTGATGTGGTCAGTGGGCTGTTCAAGACGACATTGGATGGGTTCAGAACAGACATTTATTCACGAAAGAGGTCATCGACAATAAATATGGGCACACGGCCCCCATCATAGCCGCCCTCGTTCAGACGAAATCCTCACCTTGCAAGTGTGGGGCAACCCGTGAATTGAAACTCCGACCAAGCTTGCAATCGCGTCTGCCGTGCCAAGGGTCGCCGACAGCGACCACCCCTTACCAAGGTCAGTTCACGCCGGCTCAGTATCCATTTCATCCTGTATGCTTTTCAAGCGAATGGTGGAAGTCTATGCAACACATATATGCGTAATTGGATGGATTGAACGCTGGATGGGTTAAACGTTGCCTGGATGAACTCTGGTGGGCATGTACTAATCGAGGTTTCGTGGCTTTGGACAGAAAATGCCGACCCATCTCTCAAAGACTCGTAAACATCGTGGCCATGTCTCTGCTGGCCATGGACGTATTGGAAAGCACCGTAAACATCCTGGAGGTCGTGGTCTTGCCGGTGGTTTGCACCACCATCGGTATGTCCCTTATCCTTCGTATGTGTGGACAAGCGGGTCTTATCCAGCGATTCGGTGTGCAGCACCAACTTTGACAAGTATCACCCGGGTTACTTTGGTAAAGTGGGTATGCGTCGATTCCACTTGACGCGCAACGCACAATGGCGGCCGATCATCAATGTGGACAAGCTGTGGACACTTGTTCCTGAAGAGGAAAAGGAGGGGTTGACGGAGGACTCTGAGATTGTCCCGGTTATTGATATTCTCCAACACGGGTATGGAAAGGTGTTGGGCAACGGGAAGTAAGTCGTGTCCAGCTGTCTGCTCTCTTGTCTAATGGACCGCAGACTACCCAAACTGCCCTTCATCGTCAAGGCACGGTTTGTCTCACGAAAAGCCGAGTGCGTGTCTGGTCTTGAGGCCACTTTTGTTTGTCCGCTGACGGTGTTGGCAGGGCCAAAATCAAGGAGGCCGGGGGAGTTGTGTCGCTTGTTGCATAGGTTTTCTCCGTTGATTAGGACTGCCAATGTAGCACATGCGTCATTGCCGAGTGATCCGAAGATGCTGTGGACTGCGTGCCGAGAAGCCGAGTGGAAATCTCGAGTCCGACAGCGTCTGATTGGCTGATGGGGATGACTATTCGTGGTGACCGAGGGACGGAAGTCGACCATGCCGTCCTTGTCGACCTGGTGTGCGTCTCTTTCCTTCTCTTCCTCCTCCCTCTCACCGTGTCTTTCCTAGATCATAACCAGTACTCTGGCTGGAATCGCACCCGCAGAATCCAAGCCCCTCCCTTTCTCGCCCGCACCGAGACCACGACGTCTCGCACTGCTACTGCAATGGCCCAGAATCGTACCGCCGTCGCCAACATGGCCCCAGAGGATAACACGGGCAAAAAAGAGTCCAAACAACTCTTTGGGCCCGACATTGGTATCGTTAATAACACCCCCGCGTGGGCGCACAGCACGGGAAAGAATGCTACTGCGGACTCGCTCACTGCAGACGTCATCAAGAACTGGATAGCAAAGAGCAAAGAGGTCAACCCAATCTCTCTCTCTTTACTTCGCATCTCATTCCTCTTCAGCCCTCTCAGCCCACCACCACCTTGCAGGCTCTCGTCAATCTCAAGCGACCCACTCTCCGTTTGGTCCCACTCACAATTGCACCGGGAGACGACCCCGACCAAGCGGACTCTCACCATCACCATGGGTTGGAGTTCGAGTATGATTGTGACGCCCCAAAGTGCAGAATAGATGTGAACGTGATCTTGCCTGCGGGTCACCCTCTTGCCGAGGACGTCGATGCTCGGGGTCTCTCCCGTATCCTTGTGTTCCAATCTGTCGTTGACGGTGGCTTTGGTAAATTCCTTAAATTGGAGGAAGGCGCTACTTTGGAGTTGGGCAGGTTCGAACAATCTGTTCGCTCAGAGGATCTCGCAACGGAGAAGCCTGTGCAAGCGACAACAGCAACCTCCCGAAATGGTCGTCAGAGAAAGCGCTTCACAGCCTTCCACTTCCGCAAGCGTGACAGCAACCGTGCGGCGTCTGGGCCCGCGTTGGCTGTCGTTGATGCTGACGCTGCTGGTGCTTCTGCTGAATCCGAAAAGGAAAAAGGCTCCAAGGATGACCTGCAGGGAGGTGTCAGGGCCACTATTCGCCTGTCTGCTCTAGACGAGGATGGCGTGGATGTATCCACTGTCAACGAGCAGACCACTTATCTTCACATCATCCGCATGGGTACTTCTCCCACTGCCGATGAAGATGACACCAGATCGTGGGTAGTCAAGGTCATCAAGCGCGAGGCAACGGTTGGTGTTTATTGTGCACTGCTTTGAACCGTCTTATGCCGTCCCGCAGATTGGCCTATACACGTTCCATCTTCACGAGATCTACGGGCTCTCCGCTCAGTCATCTACCCCAAGCCAAGCTCATGCCTCGACCCCTAGTGCGGATTCTCATACCTATCCCCCCACCACCGCCCCTGTAGCATCCACGACTATGCATGAGGATGAGCCTTCTTCTGAATGCCTGTTGTGTCTTTCTTCGCCCCGCGAGGTCATCCTCCTTCCATGCCGCCATCTTGTCGCTTGCAAGGAATGTGCTATCAACATGGTGGAATTCGGTGCTGGTGGAAACATCACGCAAAATGGAGACTCGACTGCAAGTGCGAATATCGCTGCGAATGCTGCTGACGGAGGAGGTAGTGGCGTAGCAAACACGAGTGAGGCAGCTGAGGGGGGTATCCCGCCGCCACCTCCGCCACCGCCACCCCCTCCTCCGAACCCCCGTAGGAAACGCAAGGCTAAGGGATGGTTCTGTCCCGTTTGTCGACAGCGTGGGTATCTATTTGAGGTTCAGTGCAAAAATGATTAACTTTGTCATCCACAGCTTATACGTCCCTTCTGCGCATCTCTACGGTTCCCCCGACGAAGGATATTTCTGATGATGAACACCGTAGATCTTCTTCCATCGACGACCCCGAAAACGAGCGCGATGATGCCGAGGTGAACGATGACATCAGTCCTCCTGGGTTTGTCCCTGCACCCAATGATCCCCTTACAACGCCAAGTAGTATGATCAGCACGTTGCGCTCTGGATTCCGTAACCTCACTCTCGGGAGTGCGACTCGCCAGGAGAGTGACACCCTTCCGAGAGACGTCGAGCATGGGCTCGGGTCCGAGGCTGTTGCTGCTTGAAGCGTGCCCGACTACTATGGATAGATCGCTATGCTCTTCTTTTTCTTTCTCTCTTTCTTC